>JAODAL010017921.1:0-76258 GCA_025379985.1 Phyllomedusa bahiana | reverse complement strand
TTTTAAAAATCGAAACTAATTATGACAATCCCTGTTCTAGGCTAGGCAGAGTCTCTATGGCACTGTATTATGGAACCTTATGTAGTGCCATGTGGTCCCACCATCAGGCTCTGTATTACAATACTACTGTATATATTATAATATTATAATCAACTGCACATTGTCCCTCATATGGGCTCATATTCAGTCAGCAGTACATGAGGCTCAAAGTCTTATTCCATTTCATATGAAATTACAAAAAAAAAAAATCTATAGCTATATAAATAATTTATTGTAATTAGGCTTTCTATTAATTGTATCTGCAGTGGTCAAGATGCATTCATTCTGCAGAACTAAAAAACGTTTAAAAAGACATAAAAACAGCTTCCCTCTAAAAGAAAAACATATTGTAGCATATGTTGAATTGATGTTTTACATTCATCATCATCAGGTATACAAAAATATGATGTTAAAAAAACATCATCCCTGCCATCTGCTGGCAACATACAGCATCTTCTTGTTTGTTGCTTCTTCTAACATACTGATGATTGTATTTATAAAGACGGTGTGAAATCTTTACCAAGAACAATTCAGGATCTCTAGAACTGAGGTTGCTTGACACAATCTCTGTATTGAGTGAATATGTTGTAGTAGTTTTTCTATGGAGGAATAAAGTTTTAAAGACTGCACTTTGCAACCAGTTGCTGTCCGCAGTACAGGACTCCGCATCACCTTACTCAAGTGCCGCTGAGGTATCCTTTTTTGAGTAGAACTGAGAATGTGTGTTGTCATCAAATTCATACAGAAAGCATTTTCAGTCTTTTCACCCTTTTAATGGGTTGTACAGAAAATCGAGATCCATGGCCCCAATTGTGCCCTCCATGTCAATGTATGTAACTCAAAGGAGTTTAGACACAGCAAGCAGGAATGATTAAAGTCTCGATGTGGAAGGATCAGCTCTCCTGCCAGTACTTGGCAGAGGTGGCGATGCCAGAACAGGGGGTAGGCACCATTTTAGAGTTGGAACTCTGTCACACACCTCAGCTACTTATAGGTGCAGTCCTACAACAGCACTTTGGCCACCCTTCAAGACCTTACAGTGGCCCTTTGAGAGCAACCATATGATGTGGCCCTCAGTGAAAATGAGTTTGACATCAATACCTTAAACTATAACTTTTTATTAGAAGACTTACTGATTGCAAACTGATCTGAAGGTGTTTTGCTGCTAGGTCCATAATAGGTGATTAGATATAATCTGTGTAACACCCTTGTAACAAGAGTTCAAATTCTCTGCAGCGCCACCACAGGTGAAGTTCTCATTCAAATCACTATAAGGTCCACTTAATGCAGATGCATACTTGATCCCCCAGAGCCACAGATGCTTGTTTTAGCAACTCTGGCTTTTAGATGATAGTCCTAAATGGGGACTTTCCTCCCAATTACTCTAAATTCCCAAATGGGGTGTTTACAAATAGGTTTTCTAAACTAGACAAGCCTTTAGCTTTAGTCAATGACTCCCATCTCTGGTGCTTGAGGGAAACTGGTTGACGGGGACAACTTAAAGGGAATTCCAAATTAGGTTTATCTCATCCTCCTTCTACTTGAATAGTTAGGACCTCAATAGGGGAATTGTCCATGTGCAGTGCTGTGTACAGTGGCCTCAGCATTCAATATCTTCAGCATATTTTAATCTTTCCTGGGACATTGCATTTTAAAACTAGGGGTGCAGCCACGGGAGACCCAGAAGAACAGACGTGGAAGAGAGGGGTAACACATAAAAGGGTGCGCTGACCCTTTAAATTTAACAGTCCTGGCGTGCGCGCGCCCTATGAAGCAGGGTCACATGCGCCAGGAGGCAGAGACTTCGGCAGGAACACGGCTAGGTGAGTAGGATGCAGACTGGGCAGCGGAGCAACCCTCACGCCGGGTCGCATTTGCAACCGTATCCCACTGGGAAGCAGCGCCGCGACCCGACATGCGCTTGTTCCGCTGCCCAGTCTGCATCCTACTCACCTAGCCGTGTTCCTGCCGAAGTCTCTGCCTCCCGGCGCATGTGTCCCTGCTTCCTAGGGTGCGCGCGCACCGGGACTGTTAAATTTAAAGGGTCAGCGCACCTTTTATGTGTTACCCCGATCTTCCTTGTCTGTTCTTCTGGGTCTCTCCCGTGGCTGCAGCGGCATGCCCTTGTGCTCGACTGGAAGATGGGCGAAGTCTTGCGTTGGGGGCAAGAGTGTCGGTCTTGCTGTTTGGTGGAACCCCACCCGGTGCTTCCCACTTCTCCTCCAGTACCGTCTAAGCCTTTGGCGGGCCTTTCCGCTCCATACCAAGAATTTGCGGACATATTCTCTGGGACGCAAGCACAGACGCTACCTCCTCATTGCCCTTATGACTGCCCTATTGACCTGCTGCCCGTTACATCTCCGCCCCCCGCCCCCACCCGGGGCAGGGTCTATCCACTGTCTGTACCTGAGACAATTTCGACTTACATTAAGGAAAATCTTCATAAGGGTTTCATTCATAAGTCCTCCTCCCCAGCCTGGGCTGGATTCTTTTTTGTAGAGAAGAAGGACGGTTCCTTATGTCCATGTATTGATTACCGAGGACTCAACAAGGACTCATGTATTGATTACCGAGGACTCAACTCTTGCTCTTGATTACTGAGCTCTTCGACCGGCTCCGGGGAGTCAAGATATTTTCTAAATTGGATCTGCAAGAAGCTTACAACCTCATTCGGATTTGTGAAGGAGATGAATGGAAGACAGCTTTCAACACCTGCGACGGGCACTTCGAGTATCTGGTCATGCACTTTGGACTCTGCAATGCTCCGGCGGTCTTCCAAGAGTTTGTCAACGACATATTTAGGGATCTCCTGTACACCTGTGTTGTCGTCTATCTGGATGATATTCTGTTTTTTTCTACCGATCCAGAGTCCCACCAGGTCCATGTACGGCAGGTCCTCAGGCGTTTAAGGGCTAACCGCCTCTATGCCAAGCTCGAAAAGTGCCTCTTCCACCAGAAAAGCCTTCCCTTTCGTGGCTACATTATTTCTGACAAGGATCTGCAGATGGACCCCACTAAATTGTCTGCCGTCCTGCAGTAGCCACGACCCGTTGGCCTCCAAGGCATACAGAGGTTTCTGGGCTTCGCCAACTACTATAGGCAGTTCGTGCCACACTTCTCCTCGCTGGTGTCCCCAATAGTGGCGCTAACCAAGAAAAGTGGTAATCCGAAGCTCTGGCCACCTGCAGCTGAAGAAGCCTTTTTAAAGTTGAAGTCTGCTTTCGCATCTGCACCCATACTCTCCCGGCCTGATACGGAGAAACCATTCTTCTTAGAGGTCGATGCCTCCTCTTTGGGGGCCAGGGCTGTGCTTAACCAAAAAGGGCCTAAAGGCAAGACCCTCACGTGTGGGTTTTTTTCCAAAACCTTTTCCTCCGCATAGAGAAACTATTCCATTGGGGACCGGGAATTATTGGCCTTGGAGGAATGGTGCTATCTCCTTGAGGGAGCTCGTCACCCGGTCAATATCTACACCGACCACAAGAACCTCCTATATCTTCAGATGGCCCAACGACTAAACCCGCGCCAAGCCCGCTGGTCTCTCTTCTTTTCCCGGTTCGATTATCTAATTCATTTTCACCCGGCAAAGAAGAATGTCAAGGCTGATGCTCTCTCCCGGGCCTCTGACGTGATAGGGAATGAAGCAGCCCCACGGCACATCATTCCTCCTGAGCGGCTGATCTCTGCTGCACCCGTAGATCTGCAACGGATTCCTCCGGGCAAGACATACATGCATCCGGCTCTACAGAGGAATATACTGAGTTGGGGACATTGCTCTCAAGTGGCTGGACACCTGGGGGTGCAAAAATCTTGCTCTCTTATCTCCCATTTTATTGGTGGCCTGGTCTGGTGAAAGACATTCGTGAGTTCGTGGAATCTTGCACTTCCTGTTCTCGTAACAAGTCGCCTCGTCTCAAGCTGGCAGGCCTGCTTCAGCCACTGCAGATCCCCAACTGTCCTTGGACCCACGTGGCTATGAACTTTATTACTGATCTCCCTCCTTCCTCCAGTAATACCATTTTCTGGGTTGCCACAGATCGGTTCTCAAAGATGTCTCACTTTGTTCCTCTGCTGGGTCTACCCTCTGCTCCTCGTCTTGCCAGTCTGTTTTTTCAACACATTTTTCGGCTGCCTGGGCTTCCTCGGCATATTGTTTTGGATTGGGGGGTCCAATTTGTTTCTAGGTTTTGGTGCTCCCTTTGTGCCCAGCTACAAGTGAAATTGGACTTCTCTTTGGCCTATCATACACAGACTAACGGGCAAGTGGAAAGGGTTAATCAGATTCTGAGCAGCTATCTGCGCCACTTGGTTTCTGCGCATCAGGACAACTGGGCCAACCTGTTACCTTGGGCAGAATTCTCATACAACTCGTTAGACTTGGAGTCTGCCGGTGCTGCTCCCTTCTTCATTGTCTACGGACGACATCCGTGCCCACCACTCCCCATCTCGGTGCCCTCTGAGGTTCCGGCCATTGAGTATCTTGTCCGGGACCTAACAGTCATCTGGGACCAGACACACCAGTCTCTACAACGGGCTTCTGCTCGTACGAAGACACAAGCAGACAAAAAGAGAAGACTTCGCCAATCTTCTCTCCTGGAGACAAAGTGTGGTTGTCGGCTAGATATATTCGTCTCAGGATCCCCATCTACAAACTGGGTCCCCGTTTCCTGGGACCGTTCGAGGTGATGAAAAACATCAACCCAGTGGCATATAAGCTCCATCTTCCCCCAGCGATGCAGGTCGCGAACTGCTTCCACGTCTCACTTCTGAAGCCGGTTATCCTGAATTGTTTCTCCCGGAAAGTTGCTCCTCCGACTCCTGAGGCTGATGCCACCAAGGTCTTTACTATAAAGGAGGTTTTGGCCATGAAGATGATCAGGGGGAAGCAACATTTCCTCATTAACTGGAAGGGGTTCGGGCCACAAGAAAGGTCCTGGGAGACCAGAAGACAACATTCTGGACCATAATGTAATCCGGAGATTCCTCCAGGCCAGAAAGAGGGGGAGGCAAAATGGGGGGTGTTACTGTCACAGGTGCCCCTGCGTTCCTCACCCCGGGTCGCAGGCGCATCTGTGTCCCACTGGTGAGCAGCGCCGCGATCCACATGTCGGGTCAAGGGTGCGCTCGCGCCGCCGCTCAGTCTCCGTCCTATTCCCTTATCCGCGCTCATGCAGAAGTCTCTACGTCCCCTAGTAAGAGGGGACACAGGCACGCCGACCTGTTAAATTTCAAGTGCCATCACACTGGTAATTTCCTATTGCGTTTCGCGGCCTATATTTAAACCTGCCACTTCTTAATCTCCTTGCCAGATCTTTAGTGCCTTATTGCCTACAGTCAAAACGTTCCTTGAGTCTCGTCTGTTATCTTGTGTACTGTACCATTTGCCTCCGTCCCTCGACCACGAACCATTGCCATCTGTCCTGACCTTACCGCCTGTCCCTGACTACGACTTTGCCTTACGATTTTGTACCATGCTACACCTCAGCTGCCACCGCAAGCAAGTCTCATCAGGGATAGCGACCTGGTAGACTCCAACCGCAGCAAGTCCATCCTGCTTTGCGGCGGGCTCTGGTGAAAACCGGGACCTACTTATATTCCGCTCCGGGGCGTGGCCCATACCATCGCTTGAAGTGGACCACTACTGCTGACCGTGACACTCACCATACACTGTCACAGACCCTGCTGACTTCTGGCACGTGATTGATTATCATGAACATTTTATTAGTACAACCCCTGTATTATTGCAGTGCATGCAGTGATTGACGGTCCAGTAGCGCCTCTCTACAGGACAGTGCGGTGCTACGTGTTCTGTACCGACCTTTACTTGTGCCAGGTTGAGCAGCTTCTTTGGGCACCTGGTGAGGGGGGTTTCTTTTTTTATCTGGTTCATTATGAATTCTGTTTATTACCCTGAAAATACTCCTATCATCAACATAGGAAGTGTTTTACAGCTTCCAGCAGTTCCTTCTGATTATTAGATGTAAGGACTTGCTCTATCTGTATTCGTTTTCTGTTTCATTTTCTGTAATTTTCGTTTTGCTTTATGTTGGGTTATATTTTGGGACTGTAGAACAAATTATCAGTTTTCCATAGAGTTATGGTCTCAGGTTACAATAGTTTCACCTTACAATGGTTGTCCCAGAACCATTTGATATTGTACCCTGAGTATTCACACTCAAAAAGGTAAACTGCCCCAATACCACTATTATTCATCTTTGCTACAAACAAGAGGCTCAACAAACAGGCATGTACTGGCATGGGTAAAACTACAGCCATAGCAGTTGCTGTGGGGCCCAGAGCTCAAGGAACCCATTCAGGTGAAAAACCAACGTATTGTTTTGTCGGTAGCTTTCTGCTGTCCAGCACTATTATTTATTCTTTGATAAATGGGTTTATTATTTATTCCTTTAAATATTGCTACTTATGCTGCTGTTTCGGTTTCCTTTCATTAGGTGTTGGGAGAACATCTCATTTTGCTATAGGACCCTATAAATTGTAATTTCTGCTCTTGGTATTCCGTGAGCAAAGCTATGGTAGCCTATGCCAGCATGCAGAAAGTAATCACATTTTATTTTTTCATGACTGTGTATATAACTCAATTCCTAATGTATTATTTTTAGCACATTTTTATCAGCAAATCTCATCAATTGCCTCAATGAGAAACTGGAGGTTTCTCTGCATTTTCTAGATTAGTCCTTTCAATGGAGTTCTTAAATCATTTGACCTATGCCCCCTCATTCTTTGCCTTCATGATTAAGCAGTTCAGCTAGTATAGCACTGCGACAACCTTGACTGCTATGGTCTCCTGTTATGTGGTAAATGAGGCTTTAAACAAGGGAGGGTAAATTGGCCCAGGGTCCTACCACCCATCTTTCTTACAAAGAAGAAGGTCAATAAACAAGCAAATACCAGGTGTTTACCTGGTCAAAGCTATGGTAATGTGTATCATCATGTCGAAAGGTATGACATATTGAATTTTATTATCGAGCCCTTTTAAACATGTTTTCCCTGTTTATGAAAAAAGTTGCTTATGTGATTAAAGCTCAAATCCTAATGCATTACTTTTTACTAAATTTTTATTATCAAAACTGATCAATAGTCTGAATGAAAAACTGGAGTTTCTCTGCATTTACTAGATTAGTCCTTTCAATTGAGTTATTAAATCATTTGACCTATGCCCCCTCTTCCTCTGCCTTCTTGATTAAACAGTTCAGCCAGTATAGCAGTGCAGCAACCTTGACTGCTATGCCCGCCTGTTTCATGGTAAATATGGTTTTCCCCACTATGAATTATCAGCATGGAAAATCACTTCCAGGGTCAGGCCACAGCTTCAATCATAGACGTTTAAAAATATGTTCAGTTACATAAAGCAATCATGCTATAATTTTTATGTACAGAAATTACCAATAGGCCAAAATCCAAATACCAGACATGCCAGGGGTCTTGCAACTATTTCTTTTTTTCTTTTTTTCTTTTTTGGTATTTCTTCTTTTCTCCCTTTGATATTCTTAGCACCAAGATTGATTGAAGTTCTCACACTGGAAACATGTTCTCCTTCATTCCCTTATTCTTTTCTTTTTCAGCATGTATTGAAAGGGTTTGATCCCACTAAGGCCCTTAGAGCTAAGATCTTTGCAGAGTTTTTGTCTAGCAGTATCTCCTTTCACTCTATAGAAATGTGTCCTACTGTAAATACATTATATATCAGACAATAGAAATATACTTAGTTCTGTGTTTTCTTCTTTTGTTTGCCTTTTTATGTATTAATATGTTATTTCTGAATAAATAATAGAAAAGAGTAAACTAAATTAAAAGTATAGAAGACTAAAAAGAGCTATAAAAATGGCAAAGAGAGAAAAAAAATGAATGTTCCCAGCTGGTAAAAAAAAAATCTAATAACAAGATCTAACATTTCACAGAGTAATAGCAAATAGTCTATTACAGCAGTGGAAAAAAAAGAAAAAAAGTTTTGTCCAAAACCATATGCTCCTGGAGATAGTTGATAGCTAGCATTGATCTTGGTCAGTTTATGTGACAATGAATAGAGAAGATTTCATTATGGCAGGGTAGTCCGATTCTTCCCCGCTGAGTGAATACAGGTTGTTTCATGATTCCCATAGATATAAAACACAAAAAGTTCATAAAACACATAACGAACAGAAAATAACTCTTCAAAAATGTTTATAGTGCTTAGAATAAAGCTACCTCTTATTATCACATTTTGTAAAGTGCTAAATACCATAATTACACCTTTGAACCACCGTAAAGAGTCAATCCATTCCCAAGGTCTGTGAATACTGAAAGGGTCACACCAGGTTGAGATAAAGAGTTTCAGTAAAGCTGTTCATTGGATTTATTAGAAATACTGCAGTGCAGAGATTAAGAGGACGATATAGATGTTCGGTGAGCACGAGTTTAACAATTTATC
This sequence comes from Phyllomedusa bahiana, assembly GCA_025379985.1. Classification (NCBI taxonomy): domain Eukaryota; kingdom Metazoa; phylum Chordata; class Amphibia; order Anura; family Hylidae; genus Phyllomedusa; species Phyllomedusa bahiana. Next base: position 67,791 of record JAODAL010017921.1, on the reverse strand, counting down.
TCTGTTGCCAGGGCTATGGAGGCTGAATAAAAAGCTTATTTCAGATTAAAGTGCAAGCTCTGGAGTCTCATTTGTGCAATTTTTTTTACTTTATATTAAGTGAAATAATTCATTGATCTTTTTGAAACAGTTGTAAATAAATCTGTAGTGGCTATAATAGATTATAATAAAAATAATAGATAACAAAATTAACAATAATATTTATTATAATTTACATCATTCTGAATAATCTGATAGGCAATAAATTAAAGTATATACTGTAAATATTAATGCATATATTACACAGCACAGGCATTACTATTTGACAACTATTGATGGACTATAATATGGCGCTTTAAGAAACAGCTCAGAGTTCAGGTCTGTAGGGCTCCTTCACACAATGTTTTTTTTCTGGCATTTTAAACTAAAATAAAAAACTCCATATATATATATATATACTCTAATATATCTCATATATATATATATATATATATATATATATATATATATATATATATATATATTTAACATGTATTTTTAGTGACATCTTTACTTGTCTCTGTAGTGGAATGTTTTATTTAGAATGATTGTGAACATGCCTCTGTGTTTTTCAAGACCTGCGGGAGTCCATAGTGGAAAAACACCATACCCAGAGCATGCTGCACCATACCCATACCCAGAGCATGTACGAAATGCAGCTGACCCCAAAAGCACTACAAAAAATTGCTGCCTCAAGAACACCTGAAATGGGTGTAGAACCTAGCTAACTAGGTATATCTGGGACATTTTGGCTTTCTAAGGCTGGTTTCATGCACAGTTTAAAACAAAAAAAACAAAACACCACTGCAGTTGTTTAGCCAAAGTCAGAAGAAGTTTCAAAATGGGAAATATAAAGATGGCTTATTGCTCTGTGACCAGTAACTCTTCTATTTTTTTTTAATTTTTCCATTGTTGGACCCATGTATAATTTTGGCATTGTGCGTTTTTATTGGTGCTGTTTATGGGATGCGTATAACTTTTTGACCACTTCTTATTCTACTTTTTTAGAGAAAACATTGTCGTGTTGAGTTTCTTTTTGAAATCATTCACCATTTGGAATAAATAAGGTTATATTTTAATGGGCTGGATTTTCATAGACACAGCAATATCCATTATGTTAAAATGTTGTTTTTTATATATATTAAGTGGGTAAAGGTTTTTTTTATATATATTTTTTTATATTTTTGAAACTTCTGTGTAAAATTACTGCTCTTCTTTGTCACCCTGCCTCTGCAGGGAGGATGGGTGTGGTAAATAGCAAAGCCCTGTGCAATGGATACTTCAACTACATAGGCCTCCTCTCTTACCATTACAGAAACCAATATTAATGAGCAGAACCCGTTTTCTGCTCATTCCCCACATGGTTTAATGGTATCTTGTCTCTGGAAGGCAGCATCAGAGTAGGGTTAAATAGAAATCACATCCAAAGTCCCCCACTCTCCCCTACTTTATATTCTTCCCCTAACCAATGGGCAGCATATGTTTCAAAGGCAGGTTTTATGCTAGGCACATCTACTAGATGTAGGAATAATTTTTTATTCAACATAGGGGGGCTAGTGGCAAATAGTGACAAGACTGAAAATTCTAGAGCCCTTTGGATGGTGACTCAATGAGCAGAGTCAACACATTATCAATAATGGTTTCCTAAGTTGAAGGGGTTTTCTCATCATGCTGTTTTATAGAGCCACAGGCAGCTTCATACTCACACTCCCTGGTCTTTTGATGGTTCTGTAGCAGTGATTTGCGTATCACCTCTGTTGTTCCTAGCTGAGTCTGTTAGAGTTGCATGAGTGCAGGAGGTTTGTGAACTGTAATGAAAAAACTGGAAAGGGTTAAAACGTGTCAGCAAGTAATGTAAGAAAGCTCCATGTTTTAAGATAAGGAACAGAGCAGGGAGTGACTACATGACTATCAATGTGTTTGGGAATAATCTTTTATTTTACCTTTGCCTACATGCTTAAAACTAATCAATGAAATGGGAATATCCATTTAATGATAGCCCCATTGTACTGCAAATATCCTAGATAAGTCAGGATAGCAATAATACACACTATACACAGGTAATACTGTGCAGCTCTTCAGTCATACCATAATCATTACCTAGAGGCTGTAATAATCTGTGACATTAATGACTCTCATTTATTGCAGCTTCCATACGGCACACAGACATTGTTGCAATGTCTATATGGACAATGCAGGAAGAAAATGTGTGCCTCCTATATGACTAAGATCTGAAAAAAAAATAGCTACATGTTTAAAAAAAAAGAAACTCATTATTTCTTTTCGCCATGATGAGATCCAAGTAATTAAATAAAAAAAAATAATGCACAAGATATTCATTGAAGGTTATGAAAAATTAGATTAATACCCAGGCTTAGATGCATTATGCTTTCTTAGAAGTCCCATTTTGGTAACATATAGGGCCATATGTATGAAAACAGTCTAGGTCTAAAATCCCCTTTGTTGCCCATTGCAATCAATTAGAGTGCCCCTTTTGTTTGTCCAGAGCACTATATGAAATGAAAGGGGCACTCTGGTTGCTATGGGCAACAAAGTGAGCTTTAGACCTAGACAGTTTTCATACATGTCTCCCACAGTGAAAAAAATGAATACAATTTCTCTCACAAATGTTAATACTAGCTGTCCATGATCATAAGTACGTAGAGTTATGCCGATAGCAGTAAATTCTGGTAAATTCATCAACATGCTGCTGAAGAAACGAAAACATTTGGCAGACCTGGGGCCACATGTATGAAAACTGACTAGGTCTAAAATTCACTTTGTTTCCCATAGCAACCAATCAGAGTGAGTGTCCCTCTCATTTTTCCAGAGCACTATATGAAATGAAAGGGGCGCCCCGATTGGTTGCTATGGGAAAGAAAGTGGATTGTAGACCTAGTCAGTTTTCATACATGTGGCCCTTGGTGTTTTTGAAAGGTGAAAGAGTACATACACTTTTGGGAAACTTGTTAGGATAGGCTGTCACGTGTGTTTATAAAGAGCAGCACTATTTCTTGCTACTGAAAAACATGCAGTTAGCATTTTGTTATCAGTTTCTCCCTCTGTAGAATATATTACTAATTTTCAGTTGTCTCAGAGCTACTCGGTGGATATTAGGTGCCCCCCATAGATAAGTATAGAGATGCCCTCAGTAGGTAGCAATGTAGGGGCCACAAGTAGGTAACTACATAGGTGCCCCCCAGTAGGTAGGTACATAGGTGCCCCCTTATGTAGGGATATAGATGCCCCAGTAGGTAGGTATATAGATGCCCCTCTTTGGTAGGGATACAGGTTCCCCCAGTAGCTAGGTATATGGGTGCCCTCTCAGCAAGCAGGAATATAGATTCCCTGTCTGTATATAGATATATAGGTGCCCACAGTAGGTAGGGATATAGGCTCCCCTCAGTAGGTAGAGAAATAAATTCCCCCAGTAGGTAGGTATATAGATGTCCTCTCAGTAGGTAGGGATATAGATGCCCTGTCAGTAGATAGGTATATAGATGTCCCAAGTAGGTAGAGATATAGATCCTCCTCAGTACTTAAATATATAGGTGTCCCCCAGTAGGTAGGCATATAGGTACCCGCTCAGTAGGGATATAGATACTCCCTCAGTAGGTAAGTTTATAGGTGCCCCATGTGTAGGTAGGGATATAAGTGCCACCTTGGTAACTAGATATGTCAAATAAAAAGTAGTAATACTCGCCTCTCCCCATTCCTCTGTCAAAAGCCTTTCTCTTCCATTTTGGGTCCAGTGTGGGCATCATGATGCTACTCCCGGCAATGTGTATGTGTATTTTTGGTTTCAGCACAAGTCACAGTAGATTATGCATGTTTGTAGATCTGCCAGTACCACATTTTGCATGCCAAGCAACCAAGATCTTACAGATAGGAATTAACTTAAAGTTTACAGGGCTGCAAGCAGGAGAACTGTCTTTCTGAATGGGGCCATCACCATAAAGTAAACTAAAAGGATGTTTTTCAATGCGCTAACATTCTTTCTTTAAAACAGAAAAGGAGCTGTTTCAGTCCAAAATGAACTACAAACAATTTTATATGATATAAGTGTCTGAGTAGTAAATTCATGGAGCAGATTTCACGGTGGGCCATTCATGCTCACATCTGGTACTAGGCGTTACGTTAATGAAGTTATTAGAGGAATTAATTAATTACATATGGTATGTGTGCTTTCCTGCTTGGTTTCATTACATTTGAAATGACAATGTTATTTTTCAGTCAGAGTTACATTGCAGATGTAAAATGGATACACTAGGCAAAATGCGCCAAAATAATGAAGTACATGACGTGCACCAGATTTATAATGTATTTTAGAAGCTTTTTATGCCTATCTTGAAGTTTTTAAAAAGTGTCAAGAAAAATGAGTCAACAAACACACAAAACTGATTAAAGAGGTTCCCTATTTCTTGGCATAAAATATTTAATTATCTGAACTCTATCCATGGGGCAAAGGGGTTAGAGATAGCAGACAACTGGTTATCTGGTCACTCAACATGCAAATAGTTTGCCACTGATACTTTTCTGCTTTCTTCTCTTTCCCGTCTTTTCGGTCAGTATAATATACACACAATCACTCCATCAGTTCCACATGAATAGGCTTGTTCACACTGCAGAAAATCACATAGATTTCAGTGCAGAATCCATGTAATTTCTGCACTCAAATTAGCCAAAATTCCATGCCGAAAAGCCTCCCTATTATAATTAATGTGCTAAAACATGTCTTTTTTCTTTGTGGATGCAACTAAATTACCTTGTAGCATAGTAAATTAGTAGATAAGGATGGAAAAAGACACGAACGTCCATCAAGTCCAACCAACATAAGTTTGCCCTGTCTTTCTCCTGTCTCTTTCCCCGTCTTGTAGTATATAACACAATACCATCAGTTCCCATGTAGGTCCTCTCTCCACTGTCAGCCAATCATTATCCTTAGTCAACCTGTAAATGTTTGCACTAATAGTAAATTATGGAAAACCCCCTCAATGTGCTAACAGGTCCTTGGGGCTAAATTCCAATGGCGCATTAAATATAAATAATGAATAAAAGACAATATAATCAATATAACCTACAGTGTTGATCCAGAGGAAGGCAAAAACTCCTATGAGGTAGATGCGAATTGTCCCATACAAGAGGAAAAATTCCTTCCTGATTCCAAATATGGCAATCAGAGTAATCCCTGGATCAATGTCCTCTCTCAAGCATTTAGTAACCATAACCTGTGATATTTTATGTTTCAAAAATGTCATTTAAAGGGCTTTTACCACAATAGAAAATGATGATATAGTATGTTGCTAGGAAATACCACCATTTTCTGATAGATGCGGGTCCAACCTCTGGAACCTGCCCATATCTTGGGATGCGGCCCCCGAAAGTCACAGTTTGCGCACAGCTCTCCATTCTGCTCTATGGGAGTTCCAACCAGGGGCAAACACAATGCTTGACTGTACTTGGAGCTCTCATAGAACAGAATGGAAAGTAACTGCTCAAGCGCGGTCAACACTCCCGTCTGCACTGGGACTTTCAGGAGCCCGTTCCTGAGATAGGTGTGGGTTCTAGATGTGGGTTTTTTTAAGCTGTGGATTGTGAATAATTCTTCTGAATGACAGATAATGGGTTACTTTATTGAAAGTGGAGGCTTGAGCAAAAAGCAATGTAGGACACTTCGCCACTTTTTTGTACTGTTAACTATTACCTAAAAGGCTGTGGATAAAACTGGGTTAACAAACATCTGATCAGTTAGGGCAGTGGAAGGGTTTTTTGTTAACAGATTTAGAGATCTATATTGGTTAGTGAGTTAGTAGCCCCATCGTTCGCCGTTTAGCATCGCAAAGAGGTTAATAGTTCCACTGTGGTTTTCTGGATATCTACACTCTACCACAGCTTGGCCTACCTAGGCACCTCAAGCAAGGTTACACAGTCACTTAGTATGGATTTGCCCTGAGATGACACAAGTCCTTGTGGCAACTACACAATGATCTTTCAAAATTGCTCAATATTTGATGGGGTTTTCCAATTTATATTTCTAAAATAAAAATGGGCAGCAAAAAATATATATACTCACCTTGTACTCACTGCCGTTCCAGTGCTGCAGCTGTCAACGGTGTCCCTGTTTTCTGCTTACTGGTGTCCCCCGGTTCTGTGGTCATTGCTTGACCACTGCAGCCAATCAGTAACTTAAGCAGTCACATGCTATTCCCTTGACATCACTGCTCATGTGACGTTTACTTTCTGATTGGTCATATCAAGATAATAGCACATGAGCCTTAAAGCTACTTATTGGCTGCAAGAGTCCCAGAAGTAAGAAGACTATGGACACTGTTGGTGGTTGCTGTGCTGTAACTGCGGTAAATACAAAGGTGAGTATGTATTTCTTCAGTTTTATTAGTGAACCTGCAGCTCATTTTTATTATTTAAATTTAAGCTGAAAAACTCCTTTAAACCTTTCACTTAGTTATAAAAAAGGAGGAATTATTCTCCTGGACTTGAATGAACGGGCCTCTTTAAGCCTCAGGGCAGCTAATTTTTGCTTTTAGAAATCAGGGCTGGTGCTTCCACAACTCACACACTGAACCAGCACTGCAGCCCAAACTTGAGTATTCTTTTCTTATCATTTGCGGACTTCTCTTATAGCAATATTTATGTAGTAATCTTCAGGAACTCTGGAACACTGGGACTTTAGTGACTCCTGGACCATGCTACACTTCTACACTCCGGCATCCCATTGTCTCTGTCCACAGCCCAAACTCTGTGGAGACTGTAGTCTAGCCTGCTGTGGTTACACACTCTGAACAGGTTGGTAAGACATCTAACATATCCTGGCCATATGCTAACAAAAAAGTCAGAATTGTTTCACTTCACCTGACCCCACCTAACCAATGTATTGTGCACCACAATACTCCCTACCACAACAGCATCAGTCTCCGGGTGGTCTTGTGATGTTGACTTTCAACATCTTTCCCAATACAGGCAGGTTCTGGTAGTCACCTCATTCTACAGGACTCCTTACCTTACCACAGACAACTTATAGCATCAAGGTGCACATGGGTAGCTTTTCCCCTCAAATTGTTCTCAAACTGCTCAGAAATGGCAGCAAATGTACAAAAACACAACATTATCATTAATGTCCACGTTTCACACCAGAATTATATGATGGCAACTCCAGTAACAGAAGGCAATATAGTGGTAGTGAGGTACAAAACATAACATTTTGGCATTTCCCAGTCATATGTCTTTATCGAATAACTATAGGGAGGACTCTACACTGTTCCTACAGGGTTCTTGCACAGTTTTCCTGAATCCCTGTTTTCACCTTTTCATACAGTGCTGTGCCTTAGTATACAACAACAGAATTGTGGTGCTTTAGTATGGCTTTACCTCATTTGTTCTTACACAGAGTAAGGCTTGGTTCATATCTGCATAAGGGGTTCTTTTCAGAGTCTCCGTCACGGAGGTGCTACCACCTACGTTTTGTGACAGACACTAATGGCGCCTGATGAACCTTATTGACTACAAAAGTCTGTTGGGTTCCATTATACTGTCCATCATTTTAACAGGAAAAATAGCACGCCATGTTGTGCTAGTTTTTCACCATTTTTGACAGAATCTGCATTAGAGACTTGAAACTTCCAATGCAAATGTGAACCTAGCCTAACTGGATAGGAATACCTGTCCCTGTACTCTTCAAACTTAGATATCACACATCTTGTGCTATGGTTTCTGCAGCACTTGCTAATTTACAGTATTTTTGTGTGACCTATAGGTGACAAATCACTACAGATATGAATAGAAGTGAATAAATGTAACACCTATGTGTCTCTGTCTTTAAGGTATTTGAATGCAGCATACATTAAATGAATTTTAAAGGAAAACTGTCAGGTGGTTTATGCTACTCTATTTAAGAACAGGAAGTGATAAAGGGAGAGAAGCTGAGCTCTGTGATATAGTTCTGTGATAAGGGTTATATGATGGGGTTGTCTTATGTTGAATCTTTGTGATTCATCATTGTCCTGGAGCTGGGACTCAGTAAAAGGGTGTTCTCACCATGCTGTTTCCCAAATTCACAAGCAGCTTCAGCCTCACATTTTCTGATTAGGCTGTGGATGGTTCTATAGCAGTGATTGGCATATCAGCTCTGCTAGTCCTATCTATTCCTGTTACAGTGACATGAATGTTATAGGTTTATAAACTGTAGTGCACAAAGCCACAGAGCTCTAAAGGGTTAAAGCTTGTCATTAAGACTACCAACATGGGTAAATATCCGGGAACCCACCACCAACAATGCGTAATATCTTCAGACAATTCACTAACGATCAGTATTAGAGTATCCACAAAAATATGTTAAAACTAAACCTTTAACAAGTCTTATAAGCTGTCCTATCAGAACAAGAGCAGGGATAGTTTAAAGGGGTATTATTTAAGAACATTGTTAAAATAATCTTGTTCTGATAGGAGATCTTATATGATTTATTATATGATTAAGTTTTAACATATATTTGTGGATACTCTAATACTGATTGCTTGTCATTTATTTAAATAAACAAGCTCCTGTGCTAGAGATGAAACTCAGCAGAGAGTGACTCACCATGGTAGGAGAGGGCAGCAATCAGATTAAAGAAAGAAGAGGGGAAGGCGGTTAGTAACCAAGAGAAACTTGTGTACACTAGCAGTAGATAAAATCTTCTTTATTATCTGAACACAGGAAATTTAAAACAGCAATGGATTTGGTAATAGTCTTTATTTACCTTCTTCTACAAATTAAAATCTATTCATTGTACCCCTTTAAATGGGTTTTCTCACCATGCTGTTTCACTAAATTACAAGTAGCTTTACACTCATGCTGCCTTTGGCAGGCTGTGGGTGGTTCTGTAACAGTGATTAGCATATTTAGCTTCTCTATAACTAGCTTAGACATTACAAAGACTTACGTGCAGGAGATTTAGCCCTCATAAACAAATCTACAAGTTTTGTGAGGAGTGAAAACAATTGCTTATCTGTAAGCAAAAGCTAATCTTGTTAGAGATAAAAGAGAACATGTATGAATACTGTCTAGGTCTAAGACTTTCTTTGTTGCCTGTAGCAACCAAACCAAGCTTTCCCTCTCATTTTTTCAAAGCACTATATAAAATGAAAGGGGCACTCTGATTGGTTGCTATGGGCTACAAAGAAAGTCTTAGACCTAGACATTGAGTCTACCTCCAGAGTGAGCTCTGTCCATGGTAACATCACTCCCTGCTCTATGTCTGATCAGGAAGGAATATATGGACATAACCAAAGAAACCTGTGTGCAATTAAAGCAGATACAATCTCTCTTAACGTAAGATCAAAAAAGCAATGCTTTTAGAAAAAGTCTTCGTTTCTATGTGCCTACATATTGAAAGCTAACCTTTGTAGTGAGAAACCCCATTTAGAATTTCTAGGTGCTCCGGTCCATTTCAACTGCATCACACTGCTTTACTGTATCACACTATTTCCATTTATTTACTAATTTAAAATAAATGTTTGTTTACTGTTTTCTAAGGCTATGTTCACACGGCTTAACTGTGGGGCGTACAGTACGCCCTGCAATTAAGCCAGGTAATTTTGAGTCGCGCTGATCAGCGCGTACTCCCGCAGGCCCCATAGACTGTCATTACTCGCGGCTCATAAGCGCCATGAATAAATGACATGTCAATTATCTCTCCATGCCTGCAATACGATTGTATTGTATACGCGGGGAGAGGAGGCGTAATCCATAGTTCTCTATGAGAACTATTTCGCTCGTATTAGAGCACAGTACACTCTCAATACATGGCGAAATGCATCCCAAAATAAGCCGTGTGAACATAGCCTAAAGGCATAGGTGTAACTTTAGGGGGTACGGAGGGGACTGGTCCCCCCCACTTTTTTCTGGGTGGGGGACGGTCCCCCCAATTTTTAGCCACTTCAATAAAAAAGAATACATATGAAAGCATGAGAATAAAGCAAGTGGGGAGAGCAGAGGAGGAAGAAGTTAACCTCCTATGTTTTTGTGCATCTTGGGGGGACAGAGCAGGTAGCAGCCTCAAGTGTCAGTGCAGAGTGAGAACAGCGCTAATTGGTAGAGCAGGAGTCAGCAGGGGCTGCTTCACCAATCAGAACGCTGCTCACAGTCCAGCACACTCTGTATATGGGGCTGTATCTTTCCCTCCAATTGTATACCACTTCCCCTATGCTCAGCCCTCATCAGAGAAGAAGAGAAGCTTCTTCCCTGCACTTACATGTTGGGGTAAATGAAAGTGAATGGGGCCAGCCCCGCAGCATTTTAGAAGTATGGACTTACCAGTGCGTACTTCTAAAACACCCGGCATATAGCAGAGCACTCAGTATGCCCCGCTATACGCTGTGTAAACATACCTTAAGGGTACGTTCACACAGGAGATATGAATGCTGATTCTGGGCCGGATTCAGTGCTGGATCTGCCTCAGAACTGGCATCCAATCCGATAGGAAACTGATTTACATTATACACAATGTAAAATATGTGTCGTCGTTTAGTTGACACTGATTTTACTCGAGTGTTTTTGGTATGTAGTGTCAGCGTCTACAAAGAATTCTTCGAGGCGTTTTTCGCACTAACAGCACTAATGGGTAGGAGGCAGAAATCTGCCTCAGGCAGTCTGCTCGTCATTTGCTCGTCGGAATTCTTCATCTGCAAGCGCCAAATTTCCAACAAGCAAACGACACTGTCAGTGCCGAAAAACTGTCAAGTGAACCCACCCAAGTGTGTAGTGTGTCTGTGTTTAATATATGTATATATACACACATAATTTCTGGGGTACCTTGTCTAATGTAGTCTCTGGGGTACTGTAATGTAGTAGTGTAATGTAATAATCTCTGTTGTATGGTGTAATATAATCTCTGTTGTACAGTGTGTAATGTAGTAATCTCTGGGGTGCGGTGAATAATGTTGTAATATCTGGGGTACGGTGTGTAATGTAATATCTGGGGTATGGTGTGTAATGTAATATCTTGTGTATGGTGTGTAATGTAATCTCTGGGGTATAGTGAATAATGCGGTAATATGTGGGGGTAAGGTGTGTAAACTAATCTCTGGGGTACAGTGGGTAACGTAGTAATCTCTAGGGTACAGTGAGTAATGTAATCCCTGGGGTATAGTGAGTAATGTAATGTTATCTCTGGAATACACTGTTCAATGTAATTTCTGGGGTACAGTGAGTAATGTAATGTAATCTCTGGGATACGGTGTATAATGTAATCTCTCATGTATGAATAATGCAGTAATATATGGGGTATGGTGTGTAAACTAATATCTGGGGTAGAGTGGGTTACGTAGTAATCTCTAGGGTACAGTGAGTAATGTAATCTCTTGGGTACAGTGTAATGTAATCTCTAGGGTACAGTGAGTAATGAAATCTCTGGGGTAAGGTGTGTAATGTAATCTCTGGGGTACAGTGAGTAATGTAATGTAATATCTGGGATACAGTGTATAATGTAATCTCTCATGTATGGTGTGTAACGTAATCTCTGTTGTACAGTGTGATGTAATCTCTTGAGAATGGTGTGATGTAATCTGTGGGGTACAGTGAGTAATGTAATTCATTTCTAGTGTTCAGTGTGTAATATAACAAATGTTTGGGGTACAGTGAATTATATTATTTCTTGAGTACAATGTGCAATTCATTTCTAAGGTGCAGTTAGTAATGTAATTTCTGGGGCTACCATGTGTAATATAATTAATCTCTGGGGTGTAGTGAGCGATGTCATTTCTGGTGTATTGAATGGAGTAAAATACATTTTGCAGTTCTGTATGTGACATAAGTGATTCCTAGGGGAACAGTGAGATTCTGTTCTTTTATCTTCCTCATTCTGTTAAGTGTATAACAAATATAATGGAGCAGTGACAGGGGGATGGGAGGGGTTAAGCGAAATTTGCTGCATTGCACAGCATTCTTTATTTCCATCTAGAGGGAGAAATATCATAGGTGGGCTGGTTCGGCTTCATTGCCAGGCCTGCTTTTTAGTCCCAGTCCGGCTCTAAACTTCATTAATTAGAGAGCCACTCATAACCTTATGGATTGCACCAAAAGTGTTTGCCATAAGGACTCCTCTTGGGCCCGCTGGGGGGAGCTCACAGCAATCCCTCAGACCTCTTAGCTGGGTTAGAGGTGGTCACTTCACTGCAGGGAGAGAATGGCAGGGGAAGGGAAAGGGAAGGCAAAGGAAGGAGGGAGGGATAGGAAGATAGGGGATGAGAGGGAAAATTTGTCCCCCCCACTTTTTGAACCAAAGTTACGCCCCTACCTAAGGGTATGTTCACACGGTGTATTGCTGCGTGTATAGTACGCACCGCGATATGCCGGGTGTTTTGGAGCGACACGCTGATCAGCGTGTCTTTCCAAAGCATGGGGAGGGTGGCTGGGCGCCGGCCCCATAGACATTTATTGTTAACGGCGTATATTCGCTGATAACAATTGACATGTCACTTTTCTCCCCCAGTGTACAATACGATCGTATTGTATGTGTCGGGGGACGACGCGTAATCCATAGCTCTCTATGAGAGCTATCAATTACCGTAATTACAGCGTGTATTTCGCCGTGTATAATGCGCAATACGCGGCGAAATGTGCGCCAAAATAAGCCGTGTGACTATGCCCTAATATGTTTTATTTTCTGATAGTTCAAAATAACAACAAAAAGAAAATCATTTTGTGAATGCAGAGTTTCATATACATTTCATGCATACAACTTGTATTAAAAAAGATTTCTTTTTGTACAATAAATTTCCTGTAAGATGGCGACCTTGGTGCACTGCAATGAACCTTAGGGAGACTAAATAGATAAAATAGCTGACAAGATTGCAATTTTATGTTAGAAGCTGAAACACATATCTTTTTGCCTGACATGATGTGGGAAATGCATAATTTAGGGGATGATTTAAAAATATATATTTTTTCTAGTTTAACGAGTTTGTCCAGAATTATACAAAGAGAGGGTCTGTTTGGTCCTATTCATTTGAGTGGTGCTGTTTCTGGAGGAAAAAAAAGACTCTTCTTTCAAATTCTGGACAATCATCCTATAGCAAAGGTCAAAATAGGGGCTTATAAGGCCTTGTCCCCACGGCACGGGTTTTTACCCGTTTTTTCAGATGGTTTTCGGTTTTCAAAACCGTCTGCAAACCGGGTGAAAACTTTTAAAACGGGCCTCTATGGAACACTTGCAGCAGTCCCTACTGCACAGGTTTTCCGCCCGGTGGTTTTTTAGACCGCCGTCGGTCCAAAAACAGAACATGTTCATTCTTCCGACCGGTTTCAGACAGAAGATGATCAAGTCTATGTGAAGGGGGAGGGCTTTTCCCCGCTAATCGTGGAGAACAGCCGCCCCCCCCCCCTGCGGGTGTGCAGGGCCCCAAAACGTACAAATCCCGAAGGATCAACCGACCGGTATTTGCTGTGGTTTTAAGGGCCCCTAAAGGTGCCAGCACACACCTATTACGCATCCTACCAATTTACTATGTCATCAAAGTCAAGGCCTAATAAGGCCGAAATGTGATTTTGTACTGTGGGAATACTTTCGCCTAAATTTACTCATTGCGGGAGGTATGTTTTCACCTATTTCTTTATGACAAAAATAAAAATACCATTTTTAAAAAAAAAAAAAAACTTATAGGTGCGTGGATTCTTCAAATTATTAAAGGTTTTACTACCCAGGACAGATTGTTTTTACCAACACATTTCCAACCCCCTTTAAAAAGGGTATTTCCATTTCAGACATTTATGGCATAGGATATGCCATATTTATCTGATAGGTGCGGGTCCTCTTCTGTGTCTGAACAGAATGGCTGCATAGAACAGAGCATGCATGTGCCACTCTCTTTACTCTTAGTACATTTTAAAAAGTTTGCGCAGTTGTGCTCTTAACTTACATTGAAATGAATGCATGTAGTAGAGATTCAACTTATCAGTTATGTATGGCACATCCTGTTGATATGCCATAAATATTTGAGATGAGAATATCCCTACAAGCAAATTTTCTTATGTTTAAATGTATTAACTTTGAAGAGGACAGACCTGTACACGTTTTTACCAACATTTAAGGGGTTATCCCAACATTTATATTTATCAAATATTCACAGGAAAGGTGATACATTTATAATCGATGGAGGTCCAACTGCCAAAACCACCACCAATTACACTCCACTCAGACAGGATCTCAATTCTTTCAATGGGTAGGTTCCCACTGGTGTGACCCAACTGATCATACCTTTATCACCTACCTTGTTATATAATAATTATTATTGAGACAACCCCTAAGATCAACCAGGGCTAAATCCTTGCTTCCAATAACCCCAACACTGCTGGTCGTCTCGTTGACGTATGTCTTTTTCAACAGCTTCTCTTTTCCTGTTTCCTCATATCTTTCTGTTACTATCTCTTCCTTTTCTCTGTCTTCTTTCCACTTTATTCATTTTTTTATCCCATCTCCCTTTCCCTCTCATCCCTCTATTTCCTCACCTATCCTTGTCCTGCTCTTTTTTCTGCATCCTCCTCCTGTCACACTCCCTTTCTCTATTCCTCTGGCTCAGCATTTCTGTTACCTTTTTCTTCTGTTTCCATTTTCTTTCTCCATTCTCTTCTCCTCACTATTATTTTATTCAGTCAGAATAACAAGAAAACATTGTTACAACATAAAACAGAGAAATCTAGAAGATAATTAAATTTATGAAAAATACTATTTTTGTGCTTCCTATTATGTGTAAAAGATCGTCTAGTGGAAAAAAATATTTTTTACTATTATCTCTACAAAACTTAAACACTTTTGTAATGTATTTTTTATTAAATTTTCTGTAGGCTTCTCAAAGTTCTACATCAGCTGTTTGATGACGGGAAGCTCAGTAGTTCTATGTGTCTGAACACACAGGTAAAACCTCTGTGTTAAGCCTAAGAGATCATGTAACCAAAGGGATCTGGCTTTGTTCAGGACAGCCTTTGAAGCTTTTTTGTTCTGCCTGCCAGAGCTGTTCTACTCCTTTTCGTTGCTCTGCTCACATAGTGGAAGAAACTCTCTCAGTACCTGGACAACGTTAAGGGGGATTCCATTATATATTTCATTATAGTTCTGTGCTAGGTCTTTAACTAAGAACCTTTTGTATGAGAGGCAGAAACACATATAAGTGAATAAAGGGCGATATTTCCCATCAGGGCTGCAACATTTTTTTGGTGTATTTTGCGTCAAAAAACTGATGTCCTATTCTCTATTTAAACTAGGCACATTATACGCCAGGCATGACGCATTTGAATGCGTCTAAAGTAGGCGCATCAAATATGCTTGCAATGATACGCTATGTGCCTTAGTTATGCTATGTGCCTAGAATAGGTGCATCAATTATACTCTGCAAGGTAGACCCAACACCAGATTTTTGACAGGTTCTTTCATTCAAGTGCACTATATATTCATTTTATGCACCTTAAAACTATCATGGCGATGCCTCTTTCTGACATGTCGCCCAAAGTGTTTATTGAAAACTTGGAATACTGCCTATTTCTGCATAAAAGGACACAGAGTTATATGATATATCTATCTATCTATCTATCTATCTATCTATCTATCTGTCTGTCTGTCTGTCTGTCTAACTATATATTTATCTACATTGTATGTGGTTTCAACATACAATGTCACAGACACTGCTAATCTACGGAATATGTGATGATCTAGCCAATTATCTTGATCATTTTACCTGTAAAACATCTATATTAGTGCAGTGCATGCAGGGATTGGCAGTCTATTATAGCCTCTCTACAGTACAGCGTGGTACTGAATGACCTGATCTGCTCTTTACACATGCCAAAATGAGCAGCTCCTTTGGGCAACACATGAAGGCTACCCTATTGTTTTGTTCTAATGTATTGTGTAAAAATACATGACCCAAAGAAGCTCCTGAAAGTGATTTCCAGTTTCCTGCAACTCTTTCTGATGTTTTATGTGAGGACTTGCTTTATCTGTGTTACTTATCTGCTTTATTTTCTTTATTCTTCATTTTGAATTATGTTGGGGAACATTTTGAGGCTTTGGAAGCAATTACAAGTTATAATTTCAACATACAAAAGTCATCTGGGAATATTGTATGTTGAGGGACCACTATATATATATGGAAAAATGTACAGATCTTTGATAACACTCAATCTACATATTTTAATGATTCTTTTGGTTATAATGTGTTATTAAAAATATCTAATGAAATTTTATAATTCAATGAATACCAGCGTTGAGGATTTAATGTAGCTTCCACAAATTGATAGAACATGGTGTTTGAAACGTTAGATTTTCCATGTCCACTGGAAATATTTTTCAACTTCCCCGGGTTAAATAAAAAAATTTAAATTTATCAAATATATCAATTAAAATTTTTAAGTTATTAAAAAATATACATATAAAATTAATAAATAAAAATATAAAAATTTTTCCAAAAATATAAAAATATCTCCTTTAAAATTTTTTAAAATTAAAATAAATTGAAAAAAATCTTTTTAATTTAAAAAACCCACTGATTTTTTTGCTGCTCTCACCCTTTATTCTAATACGCAAACCCACACCCCCAAGGTTTTGCTGGGACCTGTGGTCCACCAAGCAAGACATACCATAATTCTATTCACTAAAATGTTTTAATGACTTTTCATTTATTTCCACCCCTTCTATATTTTTTATACATTTTTGAGAAATTACTTTGCGCCTAATT
Source organism: Phyllomedusa bahiana (assembly GCA_025379985.1). NCBI lineage: Eukaryota > Metazoa > Chordata > Amphibia > Anura > Hylidae > Phyllomedusa > Phyllomedusa bahiana. Next base: position 51,051 of record JAODAL010017921.1, on the reverse strand, counting down.
CCATAACGCGGAAAAACACACGGGCGAGGCGCGATGAACTTTGAACCATGTGCACAAAAAACACTTTCATAATTCGAGCTTTGAAATGAAAAATAGATTAAAAATGAAATTCGATGCACCTAGTTCCAAAATGTTCCCAAAAAGTGTAAATTTTTTGTTGGCCACCTTTTATTTTCCAGCCACTTGTTTTTGTATCTTTATTGGGTTCCCCCCACATTTGTTTAAAAACCCCTAATCAAAAAGTTTATTTTGTCCATTAGACCACAGGACAATTTCCAGAAACCCCATGTAGTCGGCTTGTGTTCACAATTTTTGCGGTTTTTTGTGCATCACATTTGAAGAGGGCCCCACGCCATGCAGCCAATTTGATAAGTTGCAACATAGGGTCTCCCCCCTAGTTTTAACCTCTGCAGCAATGCTGGCGCACTCATAATCTATTTTGCAAAGGCACCTCGGATATGACCCAAGCACATGCACTCAATTTCTTTTTGCCCATGATTGGGCCCTTCTAGTGGAACCTGTCTTGTTAAACTTGATGGTCTTGGCTCCCATGCGAAAGCTCAGTTTCAGTTTTTTTTCTTCTTATAGCCTGCCATCTTGATGTAGAGAAAAACTTTTTTTTTTTCAGAATCCTCAGATAATTCTTTCCCATGAGGTACCGTTGAACTTCCATTTCCCGTACAGGAGTGTTAAAGGAAATAACCCCAAAATTTTAACACCCTGCTTCCAGTCCACCAACCCCCCTTTTAACACTAATGAGTCACAGAACACCATGGAGGGGAAAAAAGGCAAATTGGGCACGTTTTGTCTATTTTTTCTTAGGGGTGTACTCACTTTTTTTTGCCCCAGTGGTTTTTGACGTTAATGCTGTGGGGTTGATTTTTTTGGGGGCACAACCAAAATTTTAAATGTTATACAAGTTTTCATGACAAATTTTACATTGACCCAAAGGGGTTTATATCTTCAATTTTGCCCCATAAAAAAATATAATAAAATATTTACAAAAATTTGAGGGTTGTACTCACTTTTGTGAGACACTGCACATATTTATTAGGTCACCCCAAAGCCTTTTCTCTGAATGAAATAATAATTTTTAATCCTTTCTGGGTAAAAAAGTAGTCACCCAGTCCTTTTACTATTTTCATTCTACCTTTTTAACCCGTTTAAGCTCTCAATGTCTTTCTGTGAGGGTTTCCCCCAAAACTTACATGACCAAGTGAAATTTTTTATAGGGGAGAACAATGTTCCCTCACGTGATCTGTACCCTTTTAAACACCTCATGATCCTATTTGCCCCAGCATCTGTGAGTAACATTTTGGGTACTTTTAAATTTAAATTTTCGTCCATAAGATTTCCCCAAATCCCTTTCCCCCGTTTCTTTTACCCGGTTTTTCCCCTTTAACAAGTAAAAAATGGGGAAAGGATTTTTCCTTCCCAGTGCATAACCTTGCATTTAAACTGTGTTAAACCTCATCGCCTTTCTCGCCCAGGCCCCCCAACTATCCAGTCCCCTTTTTAATAAAACATTATCCTTTATTGTGGGGATTTCTTTCAAGCTTAAAATTTATCTGCAAAGATCGATATTTACTGTATAAAATCCCCTTTTGTAAAGGGATTAATGAATATATTGGGTATATGGCCCACACGACCCTGTGGTACCCAAACCCGTAAAAAGGGATCCAGTTGGGGGTATGTAACCTTTAATCATACTTTTTGTTTTATATCACTGTGCCAGTTACTTACTCACTTGGGAGCATTTTTTCCCCAGTATAAGCATTCTCTTTTATTCCAACCTTTTTTTGTAGACGTAAACAAATGCTTTTAAAATTAATTTTTGACATCCAAACCTCACCCAATCCAGGCTAAACTAACCCCTCAAAGAAGCGTTGAGATTAGTTTTACGGGGCCGATCTTATAAACCCAGCTGGAAGGGAGTTATAAATTTTTTTTCAGTGGATACTCCGGATAACATTCATAAAAAAACTTAAAACAAGTCCCTAAAAAAGGGTTAAAACACGGCCTGTAGTTTCCGGGATAATTTTTTTGCCCCCTTAATAAAGAACCAATTTGCTATGCGCCAACCTTTGGGGAGTACCCGTTATCATACAGTCCGTAATATTAAGAATGGGCCCCCTGTCTATCACACTATTTTATTGCCTTAGGAACAGGGGTTTACATAAACCCTGGTGTTTTTGTCTTTTTTAAATCTTTTTTTAAGGTGGGCTGCACTTCTTTGGTTTAGAAAAGAAAATTTGAGGTGAGTTTACCCCATTATCGCCCCTCAATGGATGGTCCTCTGTAAATACAGTGGTGACATTTTTATTAATAGATTTGCTTTCTCTTCATCACCCTCTACAATACCTCCCTCACGACTTTTCATAGTTAAAAAATATTTTGGAGTTAGTTTTACTCTCTATGGCACTCTGCTATTCTGTCTCCAGATTTGCTGTCTTTATCATATTTTTTTTACATATTTTATTTTTTCCTTAGAGTTTTTTGTGCCTCTTCACTGTTGCTTAAACACTTTCTTTTTGTTATTTATTGCCTCCTTTACTTCTTTGTTGATCCACATTGATTTTTTTCCTGTTTCTAATCATTTATTTCCATAAGGTATGTCCCTCTCCCAGTGGGCGCGTAAAATGCTTTTAAAAAATCTCCCATTTATTATCCGTTCTGTTATTTTTAAAGACCTTGTCCCAGCCAAAGCGGTTTATGGCCTCTCTAAGCAGATTAAAATTAGCATTCCTAAAATTCGATGTTTTTGTGGCTCCTCAACAAAATAACTCTGTTGAAGGATAAATGGAAATGTATTATATTGTGATCTTTATTTCCCAGGTGCCCCCCAACCTGAACCTTTGTTACTCTGTCAGGTCTGTTAGTAAATACTAAATCCAAAAGGGCCTTCCCTTTAGTCGGCTCCTCCACCAGTTGGGAAAGGTAACCATCTTTATATAACTTGACGCTAGCACCGCCTTCCTCATTCACATGCAGGGGCTGATTGCAGCTAACATCAAGTGGCCAGAGAAGAGGATTTCCAGAAATGAAACTACCCTTTTAAGTCCCAAATTTAAGACAAAAACACACTTTAGACACAAAACACGCTCGCAAGCTCCGACATGAGCTCTTTGAGTACAGTTTTAAAGTTTTTTCCCTCTCTGCTGCAGTGGCTGCTGCAAATGAATCCTCTGGATATTAAGTGATGACCAATAATCCAATGGAAGTCAGGCATTGCTTCACTTTCAGGAGATGAAGTTCAGATCCCCCTTAACAACAAACATTTTGTATAATATCTATGAACACCACTAGTTTTTATACAAAGCCCAAACCAACTGTTTCCCTCACTGTCAGCAGGTGGCACAGAACACTGTGAAGAAACACAGGAAGAGAACTAATCCAGGAAATTCAGCAAGAGGCTTCAGTCCCAGGACAGCCTTGGAGAGAAAACATGAATTGTTGTGTGAAGCAAACACCCTATAGAGCAAAAATAAACATCAGGAGAATGGCCTAGAGAAAGGATCAGTGAGAGTAGAAGGGAGATAGTGGCACTGGGGACAAGAAGAAGACAAACAGGAATGGTGGAACTGTGAATGTAGACTCCCACCCAAAGGTGCAACACTGAAGTCTATGTCCAAAAAGAGATAGAAACAAGAGACTGTAAATGTTGTTGCTTTGTTGTCAACCAATAGTTGTTTAGCAATTTATCCTTAAAAATCTCTTTAAATAAAACACCTAAAATACTCCAGATGTGTTGCTGTGATGCCTACTTGACTCGGTTATTACATTTATGGTCTTCTTTTACATTTGTTCTATATTTAAGCAGTAAAAAGATGTGTTGTTGTTGTGATTATGGGTAATGTAGGAAAGGCATTTGCTACTAGTGCCCTTAATCTTGTAGCTTCTGTTGTTCATCTTTAATAGAAACAATTAAGTCACCAGGAGATTTTGGTAAAACTTTTTGATTCAATATTTTTAGTGTAACATCTCTCGGAGCTAGACCCACTTCTTCCTCAGATGCCAATCATTATATATGGTGGCAGGCTTGTAGCTTTTACACTCCAGTCCAGCATCTGGTCTGCAGATGGGTGGTTTTACCTTACAAGCTTTATGACTGTTCCTGAGGGTTAAGGTTGGAGGGGCCTTCAGCTCGTTGCTTCATCTTAGGCTAGATCTTCACATCATTGAACAAAAAACTCCAATGCTAAAACCGTTCATAAAACTGAGTTTTTTGTCCAATGCATGTCAAAACAGCTCAAACCGACCATTTTGGGCGCATTTTGCATTTTTTGCTGCATTTTGACGTTTTTCAGCATGTTTTTTGGTGTATTTTTTTTTTCAGAAATGCACAGCATTAATTGCTGAGGAATTCTGCAAAAAATGGGGCAAAAATGACCAAAAATCATCTGGCAGTTTACATAGACTTCAATAATAAATTTTCTGCCCTGCTTTGGCGTTTTTTTGCAAAATGTGCCAAAAATGACCAAAAAACATCTGGCAGTCTACATAGACTTCAATAATAAATTTTCCGCCCTGCCCTCGCGTTTTTTGCAACATGTTTCAAAAAATTACCTGGAGCAGAAAAAAAATGTTTATAGAGACAACAGAACGGTTTTTACTATTAAAGTCTATGGGATCTGTTTTCAGTCGTTTTTTCAGCAGTTTCAGAAAACAAAAAAAATGCTGAAAAAACGACCGAAAATGTGTGCAGATAACAAAAACAAACAGAATTTTCTTCTCTGAACAACACCATCCTTGTTTATGGGCTGTGTCTGATATTATAGGATTCAAGTAAATGAAATGCAGTACCAGACACAACCTACGGGCAAGAGTGACACTATTTCTGGTCGAAAGTAGCCATATAAAACCTGTATGTCCAGTGATGAGGACTCCTAAAATAGATTTTACTAACCTACATCAAGTGTATCATGACGCCCATATCTTTATGTTCCCTTGCGGCTCAGGTTACTTTCAGCCTACTTGCAGACTTTTTCACTGTATTGTCCTGAAATACAACTTATGCTGTATGTTCCAGTAGAATTATGGAACCCATCATAGGGTAATAAACTAGATGTGATGGGTAGTGGTAGTGGATTTACTTTGTATGGTAGAGTTGTACAAAAAAAGGTAAGAATGGACTTGTTAATCTGATTAGATTTCATACCTTGCAGGTTAGTTACTACTACTTTATATCTGCTGACTGATAGATAGCATGTTTTTTTGGTTGTCTCAATTATAGATTTCAGTAGAATCTGTGTTGTCTAAGTTGTAAGCTCAGGGGAACATTGACAGGTTGGTGTTTTAGAGCACACGGGCCAGAAACATTATTCTCTATAGAACAATGCTACAAGAATTTAGTGATTGGCTGTTTATCTGAGAAAGTGCATAGATGGCTGTGTCCTTCAATAACCCCAAACGTCAAAGTTTACATTAATCTCCTTTATGATAACAATAGATCCAAATAGATTTATAGCCTTCAAAATACACTACTCGAAAAGTTAGGGATATTTGGCTTTTGGTTGAAATTTCAGGATGAACATAAAATTACAATAGCGAGGTACTGGTGATCAGTTGTAAGGTGCTGTCTTGGTCTCATGATGTCAAAATGTGAACAGGATGATGAGGAGGACTGTTTAAATCCCAATTCAAACTGATCCCTTAAACTTATTGGGTGATTCAGGGATCAAACACCTGTTGGGAATTTTGCCATTAAAGGGGTTTTCTCGCTACAATGATTGGGTTTTAATTAAAAGAGCTTTAAAAAACAAGAAGCTTTGCAATATATGTTCATTACAAATGTCCTACTGATTTTGAGTTAGCCCTGTTAGTAGTAGTACATCAGCTTCTAAAATCTCTATAGCAGCGGACCTGTTGATCCTTATCTCACTGGCTGTCAGGTCTGTATGACTCATCAGCCTCTGAATACAGGTCAGAGCAGAGAGCCCCTCCAGCACAGAATGCTTCTGTAGTGGAGGGAGGGGGAGGGCTCTGGCTTCTGTGTCTGTGCTGCCTGGATTAACCCTGTGTGTGCCTGCTTCCTCCTGCTCTCTACACAGATTGAGAAGAGCAGAGATGAGGCTGACAGCAGTGACCCTGTGTGTTACTATAATCATGATGTGTCTGTGGAGCTCTGACTATTCTAATACTATACAGATCAGGGGGCATGTGAATGCTTCATGCTCTGCTGTACTAGTGACACCTCGTGATTATAGTAACACTTCCCAGCTGCCCTGTATCTGTTCTGATAGGGTTTGTTGTTGCTGGAGATGTGGAGATATGTATGCTAAGCAGGGGGTATAGGAACACTTGCATCCCCCCTGCTCTGCTATTAGCATACACAGCTTCACAGACCTCTGGCTCCACACTCATAGATCAGGCAGGCACACACAGGGTTAACTCTGGCAGCAAACCCCCTTGCCCCCCCCTCCCTGCTGTATAGAAGTTACAGAGGAGAGCTGTCTGTGTGCTGAGGGGAGGGGGGAAGAAGGAGGAGAAGAGGCAGACAGGAAGTACGCCCCTGAATTCAACTGCCAGGCACACTAAGGTAGGCTGAAAGCTTGTAATGAGACAACTCCTTTAAGCTCCTTGTTAGAGATCAGCAAGTTGTTCAAGAAGTATTGAAACATTGAACAGTTGGACATGTGCATTGTAAAGTTAAGAGATGTTTATCCTGAAATGTTAACAAAAGCCAAATATCCCTAACTTTTTGTGAGTAGTGTGCATTTAAAAATACTAGAAATAAAAAATAAAAAACTGCCCTCCTATAATAAAGCATACATTTCTATTTGTTTCTTTTTCTAGTAAAGCTAGAAGATAATAATGGATTTGTCATGGATCCATTTTAGTTTAGAAATTCTCAGCAATGGGGAAATGTTCCTCATCTGTTGGAAAGACAAAAGAGTGATGACAAAAATCATCTCTCATTCTGAAGGGCTTGTCCTGTCCAGCCTTACACAATCAGCCCAACTGTTTTGTGTTTTAAAGAGGTTGTCCAAAATAGAAACTATCCAAGACTACCAATTACCAATTAGTGTCTGATCACTGGAGGACCCACCACAGGAAACCCTAATGCTCAAAAGGACAAGACACAGTTAACTGGAGCGTCGACTAAACATGCATCATTCAAACTAGGGAATCGACAGACAGCCAAATACAATACTCAGCTAGTCTTAAAGCCTAGCAGTGGCTTCTTCTCAGATAATAACATTTCCAACAGAGGGACTCTTTGGGCCATATGTATGAACCTGTTTAGGTCTAAAACTCACTTTTGCCCATAGTAACCTATGGGCAAAAAGTGAGTTTTAGATCTAAACAGGTTCATACATGTGGCCCTTTGTGATCATCTTATTATTAGGGGACTTTTCCAACAAGTAGGGATTGTCCACAGCAAACAACCCCTTAAAGTGAGGTGATAACTTATTAAAAGATTGATTTTTATGAACTTGTTTAATCTTTTATTCACAAAATCTGTTCTATTTTTAGATTTTTGCACTAAACCGTTTTCTTTTTTTCTATAAGTGCATTAACCCAGATTCAGTTTTTAAAATATGTCTTAAAAAGACAAAAAAAATTATAGTGTAATCTAAGTCTCATATTTCACTCATGTTACACTATGGGGACCACGTATACTATCATTATGTCTACATAAAATTATGCTCCCATATTTTTATTATGAGAAATAAGCATAAATACTAGACAACAGAACCTATTGCAATAATCAAAATGTTGCCACCACAAATCACCGTCTGTATCCATCTTGTATTCAACTGTGTACATTTTGTGAGCACAAACAATAGAAGAAGCATGTTTTGTAATATGTAAATCCCTTTGAAGGAATGGAAAAGATAATTTGCAATAAGAATTAGCGCTTGTGCAAAATAAAAAAGTAATATCAATTATAAATTTCTTTAAAAATAGAGTCCACTCTTACAGTATATGATTATCATTAGAGGATATTGCAGAGGAGAATGTTGACCCCTTTTTTAGATTTATTTTTAAAAACATCAAACAATAACATTTGTAGTGCTCTGATGCAGGGTGGTAAGTAGGGGGTTGCTAATGGGGCATTGGCCCAAGTTGCTAGAAACCAGGGTAAGTACCAGCAAGCCACACTGACATGGCCATAGTACATAATGGGGTATTCCCAAAACTGCAAGTGCTGTTGGAAGGGCCAATTGTTGTAAAGAAGGCAAAATGCATGTTTTTTTTTTTTTAATATGCATGCTTTACCTAATACATACCTTTTTTGAACCTTCAACTTGCTCTCTTGTCTCCATGGTTACCAACCACCACTGTGTGCTGTAAATGGTTCAGAAATCAGTATTGGGGACATGCACGTACAGGTAAGCTGTGTGCATGTCATTACACCACTACTTGCTTGTACTGCCCATATTTTGAAGCAGTGAAAATTGCTCACTTTACAGAAGTTGGACCTTTTAGCAGCACCTGCTGTGATGGAAAATAAAGGAAAGCCTAAATATCTGACCATCTCTTTTCAAAAGGCCCTTGTTACTTTACCTTTCCTCCTTTCTGTCTTCAGCTAGAGGTATGGGTGGCCTACTTTTGGTGCCAATATGAAGAGGTTCATAAGGGGCATGAATTAGGGACCCCACTCACTGTTCTCCAAAGCTATTGTACTAGTAGAGATTAATACAAGCATTAACTACTGTAGCCAGTCCATACATAAGACCTATATGGTGTGTGCTGCATTTTGGTAGCACTGTGTACTAGTTTGAAAAATATAATTAACAGCAAGACAGCTAACGTGACCACTTGAAATATGTTCTTTTAATACCTTAATTCTTCATATTCTGTTACCTGATCCCTTTAATCATCTCTGGTCTGTTTTTTGACAGGAATGGCCACGTACTCCGACAAGCTGTTTAAGTTTCGAAATGGGCGCTGGGAAGATTTACTCAGTGATGACATCAATATCCGCAGGGGAGTTGTCAATCGCTTTGCTGGGCGCTCAGTGGCTTGCATTGATAGAAAGGTAAGGAGGGGTCTTATGATTCTAGAAATACTGGACCTGGAATAGAAACAACAGAAAAGTGCATCTCTCCCACTGTACTTCTGTGCTTCCCTTTTGGCATCAGCTTCGTTCAGCAGGATGGTTTTACATGGCTTCCTCAGGGGTTATTTGTTAAGATTATTCTGCTACTGTTTTTTATTTTATATTGTCTTTTCTTATGCTAAAAAATTATTTTTGAAAATGGAGGAGTTCCCTGTTTTTTTTTTCCCCTTTAATCAGTTAGGAATGAGCCATATTTTAGTTTGTTACAGCGACTATGATAACTGTACTGTGACATTACTGTTACTATTGCTCCTTCATGTATTTTAAGGGGCATACATTTTCTTTTTAAAAATGATTTGACTGATACAGTGTAATCCTATTTGCTATATATACACCCATAGGGTTTTGTTGAACCTGACTAAAACATTAATAACGATTGTGTGAGCAGAATTTAGGTGAGTTCACATCAGAATGTTACCTTCCGTGGGCCCCATGTATCTGGTTACCTGCTAACTGGTATCCCAATATAAACCGCATTATTTCCACTGCAGACAACAAATTAAACAGTGTGAAATTGTGACTGTGTTTGGTCTGTTTGCGGCCAAACATGATTTCTTTGTGTGGTAGAAAAGTATAGTTTTCTATCTCATAAAGAAATCGGGTGCAGAGTATATGTAGTCACACTTTGACAACATTTCCTTTATTTTACACGGAAGCTATGCTGTGGTCTGTGTCTGGATACCTGATAGCAGGTGTATAGACAGTGTCGGACTGGGGAGCCTAGGGCCCACAGGTGGAGTTGACACTAGGGGCCCACCAATTGAGTTTTTATGGGCCCACCAGTGGAGTTTATTTTAGTGTCCCATTCTACAGCTACTGTAAATGACTGTGTAAGCCTCCTACACACTGCCTATTGCTTTTTGCCTCTCTTTCTCTGCTTTTTTTCTTCTTCTGAGGATGTATATGCAGTTAAAACCAACTCCAGGTCTGCCATGCTCAGAGGCCCATCGGGGGTTTCCCTTATTCCCCTGTGGGCCAGTCTTAGCCTGTGTCCAGATGTAGCTGGCCCATGAAAAGCAATGTTCTGATGTGAAAGTACCCTTTAAAATGTATACATTTCTTTTTCTCTATATTATGCACTAATTATTTCATTAAATGCATCTTGTATTAGTTTATGGGGCATGTGTTAAACCTAGTAAGCTATAATTGGATCCATCAACAGCATAAAAACACCAGTGTGAAAAAAGTTAATGTTTAATCCTGTAAAAAATAGACTGCAAAAACATTCACATATGTTTTATGTCCTAATTCTCCCAAAAATACTAGCATGAGTCTGGCCTTAGTTGCCCTGAAATCTAGAACCTTGGATGCTCTTGTCACAAATGAGCAATTGAATTTAAAAGGAAACAATTTCGCATCCTGCAATTTTTTTCCCATTCTGAATAGGATTTTGATATGTAGCAGGATGAAATCCTTCGGCGGAACCATCTCTTCTCACTTTGTTTTGGGTGTTTGTAATTGCACAGATCATTTATAACCTTATTGCCTTGAACTGTGTTCCAGTGTGACCTTTTATTACACTGGTATCTTAAAGACTGCCACCATCACTGCGCTATGAGGATGGATGACTCTTTAAGTAGTTGTGCCCTTGGACATGTTGCTGTAATTGAACTTTATACATTTTCTACTGTTTTACAGATGATTATATGTTTTGAACTGAAATTACAAATAGCTATGAATATGTTGTGTGCAGAGGAGCGTAACTTAATATTTTCAATTTTTGAACAGTCTTGCAGAAGGGTATTTCCTTGAAAGAAACAATATAGACTATATACATATATAGAGTAACTTTTAGGGAAATATAGTCTTGGTTTAGATGTGTTCTAGTCCCAAAACACCTTTTTTTCCTCGACTCATTACTCAGCAGGGAATTTCTCATACCTGGATGACATTTTTTTTTTTTTTAGCAATTCCTGTTTGCAAAGCAGATGCTCAAAATAAGCTCAGGCTGCTGCTTAGTAACAAAATACCAGCATGAGTCAGAGCTGGATTTTAGCGCTGTGAACATCAGGCATTGTGACTCCCAATAAATTAAATTGTTCATAGCGCATACCAATATTCCTGGCTTCTGGGGTGGGGTCAATGAAGGTGTCATGACATAAGTGAGGGGGAAAGGGTGCGCTGGGACCCTAATGTCCAAAAACAAGAAACTATAGAAACTCAATAAAACACCCAGATTCTGAAAACAATACATTTCCATTGTTAAACAATAGGGATATTTTTTGGCATTAGGAGTTAACTACTAACCTACACTGGGCCTCTTGGAACATTATACAGGGTGTCCCAAAAAGATATACATACACTTTAACAACTGATACCTCACTGAGTTTTTGATCCTTTTCAGGAGATTTGAAATAATGAGTGAAGTCACACTAAACTTTTAACAACGGAAATGTATCCTAAAAAGCTGCTGTTTAAAAGTGCACAAATACTCAATGTTTTAAGTGACTATGATGTACCGGTGTCTGAATGCACTATGATGTACACTCACCGGCCACTTTATTAGGTACACCTGTCCAACTGCTCGTTAACACTTAATTTCTAATCAGCCAATCACATGGCGGCAACTCAGTGCATTTAGGCATGTAGACATGGTCAAGACAATCTCCTGCAGTTCAAACCGAGCATCAGTATGGGGAAGAAAGGTGATTTGAGTGCCTTTGAACGTGGCATGGTTGTTGGTGCCAGAAGGGCTGGTCTGAGTATTTCAGAAACTGCTGATCTCCTGGGATTTTCACGCACAACCATCTCTAGGGTTTACAGAGAATGGTCCGAAAAAGAAAAAACATCCAGTGAGCGGCAGTCCTGTGGGCGGAATGCCTTGTTGATGCCAGAGGTCAAAGGAGAATGGGCAGACTGGTTCGAGCTGATAGAAAGGCAACAGTGACTCAAATAGCCACCCGTTACAACCAAGGTAGGCAGAAGAGCATCTCTGAACGCACAGTACGGCGAACTTTGAGGCAGATGGGCTACAGCAGCAGAAGACCACACCGGGTGCCACTCCTTTCAGCTAAGAACAGGAAACTGAGGCTCCAATTTGCCAAGCTCATCGAAAATTGGACAGTAGAAGATTGGAAAAACGTTGCCTGGTCTGATGAGTCTCGATTTCTGCTGCGACATTCAGATGGTAGGGTCAGAATTTGGCATCAACAACATGAAAGCATGGATCCTTCCTGCCTTGTATCTACGGTTCTTGCTGGGGGTGTTGGTGTCATGGTGTGGGGATTATTTTCTTGGCACTCTTTGGGCCCCTGGTACCAATGATACATCATTGCAACACCTTGTTGATTATGCCACGAAGAATTGAGGTAGTTTCTGAAGGCAAAAGGGGGGTCCAACCCGTTACTAGCATGGTGTACCTAATAAAGTGGCCGGTGAGTGTACATGTCCATCATGATGATCAGGCAGGCTCTGCCTGCAGGAGCCTGGTGGTAACTTATAGCCGGGTTTGTGCTTTGGTTCTGTCAGCTGCGGCAGGGACCGGACATAAAGAAAGCATTGTACAAGCGATCAGAGGATTACAATGTAAAGTGCCTTGGTGTAAAAAAAAAATGTTAAATAAAAATATTGCTCTGTAAAAAATACAATTTGACAGATTTTATTCATTAAAATGTATTTCATTTTAAAAAGGGGTTACCAAAAAAAAAAAAAGAAATGCACTAGTATGTGTCCAGTACTAGTATCTAGTATCACCATGATAATATTGACCCAAATAATAAAGTTGGCATGCTACAACTGCAACTGCATGGCAAATGCTTTAATAAACAAAATATATTAAAAATAACGACACTTTTGCTTTTTGTTTCATCTTTCTACTGAAAAAAAAAAAATAAAAGTTAATCAATATAACAAGGCCTCAAGCAGCTACAATGACAGAAAAATAAAAAAGCTATAATTTTTGAAAGATAGTGATGGAAACAAAAAAAAATGCTTGACCCCTTAAGATTTTATATTAAACACTTTTTTTATGATTTTTTTTTTTTAATTCTCCATTTCACTTTCAATATTTTTAATAAATTCTTAAAGGGGTTTTGCCACGATGTAATGTTGACGTAGGATCCTCCAAAATGGGTATTTAATAATTTTTCTAAATATATGTGATTACAAAAAGTGAAGCCTCTGAGAGCTACAGTTTTCTTTACAAGTCCTTAGTTACTTAAAAGTTTACATTAGACATGACCAGCAGCTGACAGGAGCTGACCTGGCCGCGCTTGCGTTGTCTGCACTTATCTGATGACAGGGAACATGAATGAGCTTCCAAGGGACTGTGGAGAAAGTGTAGTGTATGAGGCTTTAGGCTGTATAGACAGTCCACTGTTTGTAATGTTATTATTTGAGTGAACATTGCAGACGCTCCCTTATTTCTCCCTCTGTGCTCCTCGCTGCTCAGCCCTCTCCCTCTCCCCTCTGCATGATTTGTTTATATTTTCTCCTGAGCCAGATAAGAGGAAAGCAACTCACTTCGTGGCAAAACCCCTTTAAGTCCTGCAGTTTTCTCTTTGGCCACTAGTCTAATAATAGTCTGACACTTCCTGTTCTGTAGAGAGAGAATTTCAGTAGTCTGCTCATTATCAGCACAAGCAGGATTAAACTGAAAGGAGACATCAATAACACACAGCATAACACAGGATCCACCAGTCACAATAGAAGATAGTCACAGTTAACCATCTCCCCCTCCCTGCACACTGACTTCTTCCCAGGTCACAGTGCATGCCTAAAAACTCTATTATATAAGTCAGTGGGACTGTTCACAGGCTTCTATGTCCATGAAGCTGCTGTAAAGCATCTCTCTTATTGCTGTTAATAGCAGAGCAGGCAAGAATGCCGTCCCCGCAATCATACTGTATATAGGCAACTGAATTGAGAAATCTACAATCAGAAAATAAAAACGACTGAGAAGAAAAGAATATGGATCAGGGTCTTGTTTTAATAAGTAAAAAAAAAAAAAATTGGCGACCAATTCCCCTTAAAGCTTTTTATGACCCACAACTATCGATAAGTATTAATATTCAGTGTAGCCCTAAACCTCTTTAGACCGACTGGAATATGTTACAATATCCTATCACTACCCCATAAAGCTCCATATGTTACAACTGTTAATGCACTATATGTAGAAAGTTGACAAAATAAATATAATATGGGGCTAATATTACTTGAAATTTCACATTTAAAATTGGTTTAGATAGGTATTGGTATACCTACTGTCCACAGTGAAACCACAGTTTATATATTTGGCATACCAAAATGGATGGTACCAAAATGAACTCTCCTGCATCTGACCAGTTCAGCTCCACTAAATCTGTGTATGGTAAATCTTTGACACAAAGCAGACAAGTGTAAGAGTTTTCCTAACTTTGCAACCAGAGTAATTGATAACTTAACTATTGCTGTAGGTGGTGCCAAAGATAGACCACAGGACTAATGTACATTTTTTGCTATTTGACCCAGCCCACTGTCCCTGCCTGCTTGACGTGCTGCCCTAGGCGCCAGACGTCAACTGGGCGACAGTCCCTGCGCTGCTAGAGTGCTGGGGCCGTCAGGAAGAAGAATGGTCAGGCAATCCGGGTCAACAACAAATCTGAAACGCCAAGCCACAAATCAGAACCAGAGGGAAAAACGTAAACAAGCATGGGTCAAACACGAACGGGAGCGAGGTACCAAAATCAGAAGACAAGCCGGGGTCAGTAAGCAAGCAGGAGTCTGGTACACGTGTAAGCAAGCACAATACAAATCACATGGGAACAAGGCAGCCAGGAAATATCGCAGGCGCAGCACTCAGCCTGCAGGGAGTTTAAATGGGATTCCCGGATACCGCCCCTGCAGCTGATTGGAGCGGCCTCCGGGTCCTCCCATTGGCTGGTGCGACACGCCCCCTGTCCAGAGTGGCTGGGCCTCTGTCACTCACAGAGCTGCCAGCAGACTGTCTATCAGGGCGGGGTCCCAATTCACCTGCTGCAGACTGTTGCTCCCTGCAGGCTGAGCGCCGCCTAGCCCTGACACAAGTACAGGCCCGTGTAAAAGTTTGCGGATGGTTTTTCAGACAGTTTGCCGTGCCGTGGGGGCATGGCCAAATTGTCAGGTAGTTCATGCTACCCTGTCTAAGAACAGGATGTGATAGAAGGAGAGAAGCTGAGCTTTACATGATTTGGAGCAGGATTTTTGTGTAAAAAGCAGAGACTATTCTGACCTGACTACTTTCAGGGAATTTTTGGTTGTGTATTTTTTTCTCATTTCGCTATAAATATTTTAAAAAAATTCTGCAGATTTACTTTGGTCTAACAATAGTCTGACACTTTCTGTTCTATGCAGAAAACTTTTTTTTAGCAGTCTCTTCAGTATCAGCACAGGCGGGATTACACTGAAAGGTGACATCAATGTGTATAGATAACACAGGATCCACCATTCTTAATAGGAGATAGTCACAGCTCTCCCTCATCACCTCCATGCACACTGACTTCTTCCCAGGTCACAGAACATGCCTAGAAAACTCTCCTATAGAAGTCAATCGGTCTGCTCTTTTAAAAATCCTGATCCAAATCATACAAACCTATATATATCACAGGGCTCAGCTTTTCTCCTGCTATCACTTCCTGTTCTCAGATAGGGCAGCATAAACCACCTGACAGGTTCCCTTTTAATACACACTTTATCATAAAGTTATCTGTTCTAAATAACAGAACAGAAAGGTAATGCATTACTTGTTATAGCTTTATAGATGTAGATCAGCTGAAAAGTAATATTGAATATCATAATTTAAAAAATGTCAATTTTCTGGTTGTTAGCATCTATATTAGTTGTGCCTGATAACAAATAACAACCCTCTATAGCTGATACCAACATAGCAGGTGCCAGCCCAGGATCCTAGCTGCGGACTTCTAGCATCTAATTAGAGTCCCATTGAGATTTCAGAATGGATGGCAATAGAAGAACAGTGCTCCAGGCCAGCAGATGGCGTTGTGTTATTAAATATGTCGTCACCTGCTGACAGCTCTCCAGCTCATTGGCCCCAAAGCTTTATAGTGAAGTTTTGCAGACACTTAACGGTTCCATATAAAACATTTGGAAGTGGCTACATTCCACATTTGACTCGGCCCTTGCCTATGTTTGTATTCCTCTGTGTGGCTGTACACAACCCCCTGATGATATGACAGCGCCATCACAACAAGACATTCTGGTATAATAGTCATTATTCATTGGACCATCCATGAATATGTAAATGCATTCCACTGGCGTCAGGGAGGAATTTAATAGCTTCATATGCTTGTGATTTGCATTGTCCCTGAAATGCAATAAATTACCAAAATAATATCAGCTGAACAAAAAATCACTTTCCAATTTAACACCTCTGCATATTGTTTTTACACACAGGGAACAATAGGCCATCGAGGAGGGGTAGTGAGTAGTTTCTGACAAAGCCAGGCCTTTATATATATCACGGGAGTTAAACAATATGTAAATTGTTGAAGCTTAACCTTGACAAGGCCGATAATCCCACTATTTAGCATGTAAAACTCAATAAGAACAGTATCAAGGGAACATTTAAGAAAACGAAGATATCTGCTTTATTAAATCTACAAAACCAGATTCCATTCTCTGGTAATAAATCATGTAAGCCGTGCACTGAAACGCAAAATTTGACCTGGAACGCTTATATTCTATCAAAAGCAGGAGCTGATGGAGGCCGTCTGCATTGTTTATTCATGTATGTATTTGCAGCTCAAGTTCTACGGGCTGATTTTCCATCCTAGTTACATTGTTTCCTGCTTTTTTGTGATTCTATATTTCGTGGAAGCAATGTATTTGCATCTCTAAGGAATATTTGAAGGCAAAAAATAGAATTGTCATGGTAGGTGTCATTGTGTACAGTGAAAAAGAACTAGGGATGAAAATTGCTCCTTTATAGTGAGAGGAGACTAAGTTTAGGGAGAAGACTGCCACTACTTGTATTGAAAGGCCTAAATTCACTAAAGCAGTTCCATTTTGCACCTATTATGTATTCATAGAGGGATGTGGAAAAGGTTTGCCAACCTTATTATTCTAAATAGCTTTCACTATGTCTATAACATATAAGTAATACTTCAGACCACACATCTAGGCTCTTTCCACCTTACCTTATTACCCCCTTTTCTGAAAGCCATAGTGAACCAAAATTCCTACATGCCATAAGCATATCCAAACAAGATTATTTCACCTTTCTCCTCTATAGCCAACCCTTTAACACCTTTGTGCCTTCAATTTACTTTCAGCTTTATAGTTTTAATTTTCTTCTAACCTTGTTTCTCTCCATGTTCTCATTGCCAGTCCCTAGCTACCCATTGCCCACTGATTGTTTTCACATGTACAAGTCTAACCACATGTTGTCTCTCCATGCAAGATCATATTTGTCCTAATCTCTTGATACCTCCTTGCACATTATCTCCAATCTACAACCTGTTCCCTGCATGTGTTACTTGGTGGCCATGATCCTATGATACCTATTATTATTATTATTATTTATTTTAGAGCACCATTAATTCCAGGATTCTGTAACAGCCAAATGCACCATTTAGGTTCCTTGCAAGAACTTCTTTGCTCTTGTCTCTTCTGCTGCTGATTGTCTGTGATTACCTTTTCCCAAGACTTTTACCATTTTCTGGAACTCACTATACCAGCACATTACACTACTAACATCTAAACTTTCTAAGGTAACTTTAAAATCAAGGGAGAAAAAAAAAATTCAACTTTTGGCCAGGTTCATGAATCTCTTTATTTACAAAAAGTTTTACGTATCTGAATTTCAGAAATTGCCTACTGTCCTCTACCAGGTCACAGCTGAAGCCAATGCTAGCCATGACAACAACAGTTGTAATATGCCTGCCAACTGGCTCAGGCCAATCTACACAATTATAACTGAAACAGGCTTCAGCTGCAACCTAAACTGGGACATTGCTGAATAGTGGGTATAAAATATAGCACCAGACATTATGCCAACTGTCGTTCCTATAAAATTATGGTGCCAGTAACATCACTTATCCACACTTGACATTTTTTGAAAATGGACTTCAGGGATATTCTGTAAAAGTAGTGTTTGAAGTGTCAAAATGTTTTCCATATGTCCTGCCAATTTATATAGGACATACCTCCAATCTACAGTATAAAATTTTAAGCGTAAATAGTGCAACCCCTCCTAATTTTAGATATCCATGAACAAACCAGACTATACATAATACAGACCCCAGTCCAGACATCCTTTAGCATGGACTCCAGACAAGACCTGCAGATACTCACCTGTCCCCACTCTAGCAGTTCTCTTTACTCTGAGATGCGGACGTGGTGGCTTGGAGTGAAAAGTAGGGCAGAATCATAGAAAGAATGATGTAGTTTATAGGTAATGTTGCACCAGGAAAAACTTCTCTTCTGGGAGAATGGAAGGTCTTAATTTTTCTGGGATTTTCCTAGACATTCACAAACAGATGACAATTGTGCTTATCTACCTCATTGAATTGAAACGATCTTGTTATCACGGAACACCAGTAAAGTGACCAGGTGCTACAGGGTGGACACAAATGTAGACTTCAATGTGTTCAATGTTCAGTTCAGTATGTTTGTCTGGAGTTAAAGAATCCTCCACATCTTCTAACACAGCCATAAACATTAGCAAAAATTCCAGTTGGTTCATGGATTTATGGATGGTTATAAGGACGAGGAAATAATTCTGTTCTATTGGGTTCTATTGATCTATTGGGGGAAATGTCACAAAAAGGAGCAGAAGCTGGCGAGATTGTTGAAAGGTATGAGACAATGGGATATTGCTGTTGTGACAACTACCTCATTGCTCTTTCCTATATCTTCAGTAAGGGTTGTAGTTCTCGGCTGAACTCCAGGACTGAATAATGAAATCTGACAAATACAGAAGTAATAAGCGATTTAAATGCCATGAACAACAGTAAAGAAATGTCTATGTTATTGGGAAGTGTAGCACAGAAGAATTGAACTGAAGTACATGGGGCAGGCAGTATGGTAGTTGGGGAGTTAGGCATATACAGATACCTGGAGAGGGAGATAAATGTAATTAGGTAGCTAAGCATTAGGAAACAGTAGCCAAGCAAAGCCAATTTTCAGTAGAGAGTGGAAGCAAGGAGGGCATAACGCAAAGATATAACAGAACCAAGTATGCCGTATACTTGGTTGAAGGAAAAAGACTGGAGTTCATTTTGAGGCAAAACCACTATTGGTAGCAGGTATATTCAGTTAGGTGGATAGGTCAGTCTTCATGTATTTTTATTTTTTTTAAATAATTTTTTTGAAACCTTTGGCAGTGCATACTTGCCACTCATTGAGGTGGCAGCTAGTGGGAAAAAAGTGGCTCTAAAGTATGCATAAGTGTATGTGGCAGCTGTATTTTAAGCCATTTCTAAAATGAACCTTAGATGTTTGGCAAAAGTTGTAATGTAGCTGAGCCCACTCCAAACTCAACAGTTGCCAGCTGTATATTAACCCTACGGGCATGGTCAGTAATAAATATGGCAGCTAAGCAGTCAAATAGTCTCCCTCCGTCAATTTAATGACCCCCTGATATTTGATTAGAAGGTGCCAAGAGTTGTCATCAGGTCTGTCATCTTATTTCTCCTACAAGGCAAGGCTTAACAGGATAATTCAGTTAGGCACAAAATGCTGCAATATATAGCCTCCCTTCTGGGATTAACATAATAATAATAATAATAATAATATTTAATTGAATGTTCAAAAGTATAAACAAATGAACACCAAAAACCCTCTCACCCATTCATTACGTAAAAGAGATATAAAAAAACATAATTGATATTGAGAAATCCAAAAGCCTCAGTTATTTAATTATTAAGTTATTTATCCTGCATAATGACCACTATAAAAAATAACAATGCAAGAATTGCAAAATCATGTGTAACATTAAAAACTATAGTTTTCCCCACAAAAATCAAGCCTACAAACAGTTCCACTGACGAAATAAGACCTTTTTCAGCAGAAGAAAAAAAAAGACATTATACATCTATGTCGATGGAAAAATAGAAAGTTATGACTTTTGAAGGGCAAAGAAAATCATAAATGTCGCTGGCAAAATTGGCGGTGTTGTAAAGGGTTAAAGCGCATGGACAAGAATAATCCAGAGAATTCACTTGGGCATGGTTGATTACATGTCCATGACTGAATACATGTAAAGATCCCAACGTAAACATTCTTCATCTGTCCATAGTCCCCGAGAACCTCTATCACAGTGTTAGCCAGTTGTCATAAAACAGACGCTCTTCCATTGGGTCCATACTAATGGATTTCCGTCCATCTCTTCTGTAATGAGCAGCAGATTCATGAATATTTACCAAAGCTTAATACTTCACCTAAATACCTTTCCTTCCCTTTAAATGTGAATACAGATGTTGTTGTCCGTTTTATCACCACAGTTTATCACGCCGCAATGAACCCAATCTGAAGATGCTGGTGCAGAATGACTGCATTGTGCTCTGTGTTCGCAACAATGATTTCCCAGAATGAACCTCTTCAATAAGATATCTGCAAAGCATCCAGAAATAATTAGAGGACACTTACAGTTCTTCAGGGGTTTCATAAAATACATGGTTCTATAAAACATCCAATTTACACAGCATTTAAAAAACATTCTTCAGGGGGCTCTTAACACTGTCCAATGCCGTCCTGAAATAATAAAGTGACTCAATTTGTGCCGGATGTGTCAATAAATTACACCCCTAATGTGCTTTAAAATTACAATCTCCCAGATTAAACAACAAGATCCATCTGTCTCGGGTCCCTCTCCATGTGCTGTGTAGATTTCATTGTCTGGGACTTATACTTTTCTGTCTTAGCCTGTTTTATTTACCGACGAGTCTTTTGGACTATCAATAATCTGTAAATTAGGCCAAGGGGACTGTGGATAATATCTGAAGATGTGTGACAGTCATGTGATAACTGTAGAAATGCATTAAGGCACTGTAACAATGCTTTCAAAAACTGCTTTCTTCCAGACACAGCGCCACTTATGCCCACGGGTTATGTGTAGAATGGCAGTTCAACTGTACTGATATAAATGAGATTGAGCTGCAATACCACTTACAACCTATGGAAAGATGTGGAGCTGTTTTTGAAAGAAAGCAGCTGTTTTTTTTTCTCGTCCTGGACAAACCCTTTTGAGCATCTTTGCAAAAGTGGCCATTGAGCATGAAATGGTTTGTGCCCCTGTCTTGTGCTTCTGAATATGGCTTGCAGAATCCATTCACTTGTAGCAGCAATGACTGAAGAAAAGGGATTTTCAGTCTCTGATATTTCTGCAACCTATCTTCAGTATGTGAATATATCCATAGTCACATCAAGAACACTACTGTACCAATGCAATAAGTCACATGACAGCAGCAGCCAAAATTATGTTCAAAAGTGCTTCAAAAGTCAATTTGGACAACCATGTCCTTTGGTTCTGTTAGGAAATGTTCAGGACCAATTTCTATAAGCCTGAATGGAGAGCTAGAGAGCTACAGTATGAGAGCAGATCTCATCTGCCCATTCATTGCATGGTCAACCATTCAGTTGCAGTTGACCACACGATGGATTTGGATGCAGGATTGATGCGGAATCTGCATCAGATTCCACATCCAAATCCAATTGCAATCCTGGAATTGCAGACAATGTGCAATTTCCTGGAAAAAAGAGGGGGACATGTCCGGCAGATTCTGTGTACAACAGCTGAAATGCAGATTAGTTTTATTGAAATGAGCCTAGTCCACAGAGCGTGTGGTAGATTAGGCCCTGGATGGTTATACACAGGGCGGTGCCGATTTTAGAGGTGAATTCAGCTCCGATTTTGCATCTGATTTTCTGTTATATTCTGTAGCAAACAGAATGGAGCAGCCATCTAATACATGGTTGTATTGAGTCCTTCAGAGTAGAAGTTTTTCTTTGCAGCAGATCTCCACCCTGTATGGGAAGTCCTCATTTACCATCAATCACCCAGGTATTTCTATCACTTGGTTGATGCATGTTTTCCAGCAATGGCGAGTCTGTCCACTGCTGGGTTGATTCATCAGCTTCTTTGATGATATGTCTGTCCACTGCTCAGTTGATTCATCAGTTCCTTTGATGATATGTCTGTCCACTGATGGGTTGATTCATCAGCTTCCTCAATGACTAGTCTGTCCACTACTGGGTTGTATTCATCAGCTCCCTTGATGACGAGTTTGTCCATTGCTGAAGTCATTCATCAGCTCCCTCGATGACTAGTCTGTCCACTGTTGGGTTGATTCATCAGCTCCTTTGGCGATATGTCTATCCACTGATGGGTCGATTTATCAGTTCCCTTGATGACTGGGTTGATTCATCAGCTCCTTTGATGATATGTCTGTCCACTGCTCAGTTGATTCATCAGTTCCTTTGATGATATGTCTGTCCACTGATGGGTTAATTCATCAGCTCCCTCAATGACTAGTCTGTCCACTGCTGGGTTGTATTAATTAGCTCCCTCGATGACTAGTCTGTCCACTGCTGGGTTGTATTAATTAGCTCCCTCGATGACTAGTCTGTCCACTGCTGGCTTGTATTAATCAGCTCCCTCTATGACTAGTTTGTCCATTGACAGGTTGTATTTATCAGCTCCCTCCATGATGAGTTTGTCCACTGATGGTTTGATTAATCAATTCCCTTGATAACTAGTCTATCCACTGCTTGGATGATTCAGCAGCTCCTTGAATGGCAGAACGTGTGGTAGTTTAGGCCCCGGATGGTTGCATTCTGCAGGAACAGATCATCATGGTAAGGGGTAAAATTATTATCCGATTGGTTGAGATAGCAGTGACAGAAAGAAATGGGATTATGTGGTCATTTTATAATTCTGATGGAACTGGATTACAGTAGGGCATCTCAGCAGCTGTAAATCCTTGTCCTTCCATGTTTAAGCTCTGCATCCTTCTCCTGGATCTTAAAAGACAGTTTATTGCTTTCCTGCTGAGCTCTATTCTGCACATCTCAACACACCAACATTGCATTAAGGAACTTCTCACACATTTCCATAATATAATAATTGGGCTCTGAACACGGACTCTACTTAGATCATTCAAGTTCTGTATGTCAATGCATAAATCAGGTTCTTTCATGTTCAGTAAGGTGTAAGCTTGGGACACAATGACACTACCTCATCTACTTTTGCTAGATGTATTATGACAACCTATCATAGCAGAGACGTTCCTTATTTTAACTACAGATTGAACTTTTAGCAAAAGCAGTGAGTATAATGAGTAGATATTTCTTCTCGTCTATGTTATTTATACTGTCTGTCACCAACTTTCTTCACTTTTCTCATACAGTTTGTTATGTTACCATTATCAGTAAATCAGAATCACATCTGCTGCACTAGAACAATAGTCAGACTAGAGGAGGCACAGGTGCTGTCTGCTGGCTGCCTCCTCCACAGAGCACATCGTACTTATCTGACAATGTTTCATGTTCCCATAATGACATGACAAGCAGGATCAAACCTAGGGGTGACATCCTCTGTCAGTGTAGAAAGCAAATTGCATGTTAAGTAAATTGTACAAATATATAATAGGGGGGAAAAAGCATTTAAGTGACTTGAATGTATAGCTATACAACATGCTCAACACAAGAAACTGCATCATACACAGATCAGCCATAATTACCCGTCTAATATTCTGTAGTTTCCCCCTTGTCCTGCTAAAACAGCCCATGCCCACTGAGACATTGACTCCACAAGTAGTGTTGAGGAGAGCGATTGCATTGCTATCAGCTCGATCGAATTAAGTCGATATAGTTCGGGGCCGCTAACGATAAGGTTTTTCCGATAGTGACATCGATTTTGCGCGATAACCATTAAAGTCAATGGGAGAGCAACAACACCTTCATTATTACAACCCAAACAAGGCTGGAGAAGCTAATTTACATCCACAACAGTCAAATGGATAACGTCCTACATCCTAGCAACACACTTAGGTTATAAAAGTCACAGAAAAAAAAGTCACAGACCATTTACTATCCCTGTCTTGTACAACATGCCTGACCCTTCAAACCTGCATCACCACAAATTAAAAAGCTGTCCAGAAGGCAGGTATGATTTGAACCATCATGTTACTTGATACTGACATTGAATATCCCCTGTCCTGGAACGCAGCATGAGCCCAAACCTGCAGACCCCCACATTTAAAAAGTGACGGAAAAATGAGTCTTCACTACCATTTTAGTTTCACTGGACATGACTATCCCCAGACCTGTGCCACAGCATGAGCCCCAACCTGCAAGTCCCCCACATTTTTTAAAAAGTGACGGAAAAAGGAGTCTTATCAACCACCATTTTAGTTTCACTGGACAATGACTATTACCTGTCCTGGGCCACAGCATACCCCAACCTGCATGACCCCCACATTTAAAAAAGTGAACGGAAAAAGAGGTCTATCAGACCACCATTTTAGTTTCACTGACATTGACTATACCTGGTCCTGGCCCACAGCATGACCCAAACCTTCATGACCCCCACATTAAAAAGTGCCGGAAAAAGGAGTCTTTCACCACCATTTTAGTTTCACTGGACATTGACTATACCTGTCCCTGGCCACGCATGAGCCCCAAACCTGCATGACCCCCACATTTAAAAAGTGCCTGAAAAGGAGTCTTTCAACAACCAATTTTAGTTTCCACTGGACATTGACATACCTGTCCTGGGACCACAGCAATGACCCAAACCTGCATGACCCCACATTAAAAAAGAGCCGGAAAAAGGAGTCTTTCCAACCATCCATTTTAGTTTCACTGGACATTGACTAATACCTTCCCGGGCCAAACAGCATGAGCCCCAAACCTGCAAGAACCCCCACATTTAAAAATGCCGAAAAAGGAGTCCATTCAACCACCAATTTTAGTTTCACTGACATTGACTATACCTGTCCTGGGCCACAGCATGAGCCCCAAACCTTGCATGACCCCCACATGTTAAAAAGTCCGATAAAAAGAGACTTTCAACCACATTTTAGTTTCACTGGACATTGACTATACCTGTCCCTGGCCACAGCAGAGCCCCAAACCTGCATGACCCCCACATTTAAAAAGTCTGGAAAAAAGATCTTTCAAAACCCACAATTTTAGTTTCACTGGACATTGACTATACCTGTCCGTGGGCCACAGCATGACGCCAGGGCCGGAGTTACAGTGGGTGCGGGTGAAAGCCAGCTGGCGTCCGTCTCTAATAACACGCAGTTAAAATGCCCTGATGACGCAGCAACGAAAACTGTCGTGCTGAAGCAGAGTGCGGATTGCGGAATGTGAGAACTCCAGCCTTCCTCTGTACCAGTAAATACTTGGGTACGCTTGCCCCTCCGTATTGAGTGTGGACCAATTGAGCTTCCCACTTGAAATACTGGTGGTTAACGCTCCTGTAACCACACCCAGGTGCCCTTTTATTCCTTGGCATTCTTTTTCTCAATTTACTCACGTGCTGGATGAGAAATGGTCTCTGTACTTTGTTCTCTGTCTGTAGCTCCATACTCATGTTCTCTTAATAACCTACATCTGGTCAAGTTTTCCTGTACCATCCCTGTACAATTCAGAGGAATTTTTTTAACAGCTATTTTGTACATTGAAGTTATTTAGTACTTTAATACTAGAAAACACATTTGAAAATTAGGATGGAATCCCACCATGTCTTTGTTTCTCATTTTTTCATTGTATTAAATGGGTTGTCTCAATACAGGGATATAAGCTATGTTAAAGATTCTTTGCAAAAACAAGTCATTTTTGCATATGCGTTCCATTAACATTGGTCCTACCTTATTCCAGTTTCTGACAGCACCATCACCCTTGACCACTCTTGACAATTGTGCAGAACAATGTCGTTAGAACCCATTTTTAGAATAGGACCTGTAGTATATAGGCTGCATGTCACAGCAAAATGCCCCAAATATTCAAAGCATACCCTTGAGCCACTTTTGGTCAATTTGACGAACAAGATGTCAGTTAGATAACAACATTTTTAGAATAGGACCTGTAGTATAGCTGCAATGTCACAGCAAAATGCCCCCAAAATTCAAAGCTGACCTTAGAGGCCAATTTGGGGTCAAGTGTGTGATAGAAACAAAAGTCAGTAAGAAACAACATTTTAAGAATAGGAACCTGTAGTAATAGCTCATTTCCACAGCAAAAATGCCCGCCAAAAATTCAAGCATGACCCTTGACCACTTTGGTCAATTGTGAAGATCGAAATGTCTGTTAGAAACAACATTTTTAGAATAGGACCTGTAGTATACGCATTCATGTTCCCAAGCAAAATGCCCCCAAAAAATTCAAAAGCATGACCCTTGAGACCACTTTGGTCCTTGTGAAGAACAAATGTCTGTTAGATAACAACATATTTAGAATGTACCTGTATAGACGCTGCATGTCAACAGCAAAATGCCCCCAACAATTCAAGCAAGAACCCTTGACCACTTTGGTCAATTTTGAAGAACAAATGCTGTTAGAAACACATATTTTTAGAATAGGACCTGTAGTATAAGCTGCATGGTCACAGCAAAATGCCCCCAAAAATTCAACAGCATGACCCTTGAGCCACTTTGGGTCAATTGTGAAGAACAAATGTCCTGTTAGAAACAACATTTTTTT
Organism: Phyllomedusa bahiana; assembly: GCA_025379985.1. NCBI lineage: Eukaryota > Metazoa > Chordata > Amphibia > Anura > Hylidae > Phyllomedusa > Phyllomedusa bahiana. The sequence goes on along the minus strand of JAODAL010017921.1, from coordinate 24,362 downwards.
ATAATAGGACTGTAGTATTGCTCATTCAAAGCAGCATGACCCAAAAAATTATAAAATGACTTCTCAGCCACTGTTAAAAATTGTGGGAGAAATGCCACTAGAAGCCCACATTTCTATTCCAAAGGACCATAATTATAGCTTGTATCCTCACAGCAACATGACCCCGAAAAATTATAAATATGACTTCTCAGCCAGTTTTAAAAATTGTGAGGGAGAAATGCCACATAGAATTCACATTCTGTCCAAAGACCATGATTATTGCGGTATGCTCACAGCAACATGACCTCAAAACCCTTGAACAGATGCGAAAAACTTCATAAGAAAAGTGAGTAAATGGCATACGGGTTGTCAATGAAACCTATGCCTGTCTTTTAAACAAGTCTCCCTCACCGCAAAACCAGCAAAATGCACTGGTGGGAAAAGAGAATAAAACTTGCAGTAAGAAATGATCATTTTAAAAAAAAGTTTTCAATAGGACCATTTCTGTTTTGAAAGGAATGTGAAGTAGACCAGGCAACTAATCGGTGACCTCGGCAATTGGGCCACAACATCATCAAGATCCATCGCCTGATTCATCTTGATGAAAGTCCAAACGATCCACATTATCTGTGAAAGCGATGCTTTTGTCTGTAATGACTCCCTCCACTGGTGCTGAAGGTTCCGCTCAGATATGACTCTGGCTGCTGGGCAGGACAACACCTCTATGGCGTGACGAATCCAGCTCGGCCATTTTCGTCCATTTTTGATACCCAGAAAGTCTATTGGGTGGGACCGGAACACATGCACAAACATCGTTGTTGAGACGCAGATAGTCCGGCACCATGATCATAAGCGATCTCTGTGTGTTTGGAATGTGTGCCCCTGCATGCATGCGTTGGTGAGGTGGTAAACAAAGATCAGAAGGTTCACCCAATAGGCTTCTTGCACCTTGGCCTGCCTGCTGCCGCTACTACGCCTACTTGGCACTCCACTGCTGTCATGCGTCGCTGATGTTGTTCCACCGTACATTTCGGAACGTGAGGCAGACGCAACAGATGCTCCAGTTGATCAATCATCAAGGTCACCACATTCCTGCATTTTAATCTCTATTTTTGGTGGTGTAAGGAAGTGCTGATTTAGTTTTGTACCGGGATCCAGGAGGGCTGGCCACCCAGTAAACTGTTGTTCTTTTTGAATGCCTTAATGCGAGGATCATGTTGGAGGGAAATGGACATCCAAGCACTCATGTGAGGAGATGGAGCTTGATTCCCAAGCCTCTGGTCGAGGGCAACTAGCAAACTGATCTTCCTCATCTCCTCCTCCTACTCAAAGTCGCGCCAACCTCTTTCCAAGCAGGGACTCGGTAACATCGGTGGTCTAGGAATACCTCCTCCTCCTCCTCCTCCGCTCCTTCCGTCACAGCATTTTTATTTTTTTTTTTCAAATAAGAACACCACTAACGCCCTGCTTGCCTGAATGATGCACCCTGAGAGCTGATTGCGCCACCTTGCACTAGCTCTGGACCCCGAACCACTGCCTAATGAAGACCGAAGAAATGTGTGAACTTGGGCCTTGTGGATTTGAACGGAGAGAAAAGGCTCGTGTCCGCATCCTGTTGTCCGTCTCCTCCTCCGTCCGCTGGCGGGACCTGTTTGTTTCAGAGTTCCAACGATCGTTCCAGAAACTAAAGATCACCACAATGCTCATGCGACAAGGGCATTGTCCGCACTGATCATTTTGGTGCTTCTTCCAAAACTGTCCCCGCAAGAATGGTGCAGAAGCTCTTTTTCACCGCCTCCACGTCTCGTGGTTCAACACCCCGAGTCCTTAACCGCTGCTGTCCAGGGGCCATGTGTCACTTCGTACTGCGTATGGCATTGCGCTGCTGCCCACAATCCTGGAGCAATGTGGAGGCTGAATTCCAGCGTGTTGCCACGTCAACAATGAGACGGTTACGGGGAGGCCGAGCTGAGACGCTGCAACGCAGCCAGGCTGGATGAAGCAGGTGCGAACGGCGGAAGTGCGACTCAGACCTCGAGCCGTCTTCAAGCATGCATTCCCAGACCCGGTAGCTCTTTAAGAAATTTCTTGACGACAAGTTCATGCATGTGCCAGGCAAGGGAGTGGACTCCAGCCTACTATACCGATCTTAAGGGCGGCCAGCAGTTTCGCCCGTTATCGCACACCACCTTGCTGCACAGGTTCTTGGTCACCCAGCCCACGCGCTCGGGTCTCCGTGCATAGAGCCTCCACAGCTCCTGACCTGTGTGGTGGACTGGTCTCCAAGGCAGATAATTTCAAACACGGCCTGGTGTCTCTGGGCACGTATGCCACCAAGGACCTTGGGGAAGGTGCCCTGACACATCCCTGCAGTTTTGAATAGCGTGCGCCGAGCCTTAGAGCCACCGTCACCCCCAGAGAAACATCCACCCAGCTCACCCAGTAGCTGTCACTGAGATATAGCGGCCTTGGCCGTGCTTACTATCCATGTGTCGGTGGTGAGATGACTTTTCCGGACACAATGCAACAACAGCGCTTTAAATTTAGATGACACGTGGGCCTTGGCCAGGCAGGGACGCTTTTTCTGGTCAAGAAATGCCTGCCGGCATCTGGTATTGGGGCAGGCGATGGCCATGACGTGGCGGAACCCATCTGTGTCCACCAGACGAAGCAACATTTCCAAGGCCAAAAGCCTGGCAATGCCGACATTCAGGCTTTTGGCTTTGAGGGATGGTTTGGGTTAAAGTGTTTCTTTCTTTTTTCCCAACCTGGAAGACAGAAGGCTGGCTGCTAGACTGGCCGCTTTAACCGGCGTGCAGGTCTCAAACTGGCGGAAGGAAAGGGGTAGGATGGGTCTCTGTGGTGCTGGTGGTACTCGGAGCGACGGTGGAGCCTGAAGCGGAGGCTGATCCTGATCATGACCTCTGAAGACATGGCGAGCGAGAACGCTTGGTGGGTGGCGAGGAGGAGGAGCTGGAGACAAGGTGTGACAGTGGTTGGAGGCCCGTCGTCGGTCTGGCCTTTTTTGGCCAAGTGTTCCCATCATTTCACTCTATGCATTCGCTGCATGTGACTAGACATGTTGGTGATTGGTTAACCACTTAAGGTTCTTGCCTCTACTTATGCGTTTAACGGCAAAGGCGCATAATTACATCGCTGGGTGAATCAGAGGCTTGCTCAAGAATGCCAGGCTTGAGAGGTCCTGGACCTTTTTGCCGCGATAAGCAGGAGCGGGGTTTGCGCTGACCGTGCTGGCGGAATCATATCAGCGGACTTCTGCGACCAGCCCTCTCCCTTTTGTGGCGGGAACCCTCCGTAATGACACTAACCCCATCGTCTTCCTCCTCGTCCACTGATGAACGCCTCGCAAGCCAAATTCTGCGAAAAGAACAGGGATGGATCCGCAATGTCGTCATCATCACATCATCACACAGTGACTTGGTCGTCCTGACTTTCTGCATCCAGAAGCTGCGGGCTACAAGCAAGGGCACTGCAAGCGTTGCCGACCGCCCCCAGGCGCTTTGCCGATTGACCGCATCCTTCACTCCTCTGGTGCATCAGTAACTGGGCGTCCAGAGCAGACTAAAACATGCCTCTTGATCTTTTAACATGCCTTCTGACCCCGACCGACCTTTTGTCATCAAAGAGGTCTTCAGGACAATGGATGAACCACATTGGGTGGTACATCGAGTTGACATTTTTGGGCTGCTTCAAGTTGACGGATGCAGATGATGCTGATGACGACATTTGTGGCCGTGACTGCGAGAAGAGGAAGGGTAAGACTAGCTAGATGCAGGTTGCATTAACCACTGAAGGACAAGGATTTGGCGACGATGTTCGTATACTTAGATTCACAGGGCCCCTGACCCATCGATGACAGGCCTGACGGTCCTGCAATTGAACGATCCGCGGCAAGCGTGTTGTCGCCTGCACTGGAAGGACAGCACCATCTCTCGACCTCTACCTCCATGTGCTACCCCCCCTCTTGCACGCTTACGCACCAGCATTTCGCTCATGTCCAGAAATATAAAAATTTGAGAATGTAGGAATAGTTTGGACAGTCTCTTATTAAAAGACGGCAAATCACAGCTTATTCTCAAATCCCTCTAATCAAAACAAAAATTGGCTGGATTCAAATTTAAAACTGCAAGGCAAGGTTCTACAACAAATCTGGACTGGGCTAAAATTCCAAAAAACACGTAACTGTTTATGTGTTTGGTATAATAAATGTGTAATTATTGCACCTTTCAATTCACCTGTGGTGAATATAGAATTTCTGTTTTAAGATTTACGTAGATCTGCGTCAATGAACAGTACTGGTGCGCAACAAGTCAAAAAACACGTATCTGTTATTTTCGTATAATACACGGTATTTTTTGCACCTTCAATTCACCTGTGAATATAGAATGCTGTTTTAAAGATTTTACGTAGATGCCTAGCGTCAAAATGAACAGTACTGGTGCGTCAAAGTCAAAAAACACGTAACTGTTTAGTTTTGATATAAAAAACTGTATTTTTTGCACCTTTCAATTCCACCTGTGGGTGAATATAGAATTGATGTTTTAATATTTACGTAGATGCTGCGTCAATGAACAGTACTGGGTGCTGCAAAAGTCAAAAAAACACGTATCTGTTTATGTTTTCGTATAATACACGGTAGTTTTTGCACCTTTCAAGTTCACCTGTGTTGAATATTAGAAATTGCTGTTTTAAGATTTAATTTACGTAGATGCTCGCGTCAATGAACAGTACTGGGTGCGCAAAAGTCAAAAAAAAACACGTAACTGTTATGTTTGATATAATAAACTGTATTTTTTGCACCTTCATTCACCTGTGGTGAATATAGAATTGCTTGTTTTAAGATTTTACGTAATCTGCGTCAATGAACAGTACTGGGTGCACAAAAGTCAAAAACACGTAACAGTAATTTTTTGATATAATAAACTCTATTTTTTGCACCTTTCAATTCACCTGTGGTGAATATAGAATTGCTGTTTTAAGATTTACGTAGATCTGCGGTCAATGAACAGTACAGGGTGCGCAAAAGTCAATAAAACCACGTAACTGTTAATTATTGAATATAATACAACTGTATTTTTTGCACCTTTCAACTTCACCTGTGGGTGAAATATAGAATTGCTGTTTTTAAGATTTACGTAGAGTGCTGAGCGTCAATGACAGACTGGGTGCGCAAAAGTCAAAAAACACGTATCTGTTATGTTTTTCCGAATAATAACCGGTATTTTTTTTGCAACCTTTCAATTCACCTGTGGTGAATATAGAATTGCTGTTTTAAGATTTACGTAGATGCTGCGTCAATGAACAGTACTGGCATGGGTTGCGCAAAGACAAAAACACTTATCTGTTATGTTTTCGTATAATACACGGTATTTTTGCACCTTTCCTTCACCCTGGTTGGTGAATATAGAATTGCTGTTTTAAGATTGTTACTAGATGCTGCGCAATGAACAGTACTGGGTGCGCAAAAGTCAAAGAAACACTAACTGTTATTTTGATATAATAAACTGTATTTTTTTTGCACTTTCAATTCACCTTGGTGAATAAGAATTGCTGTTTTTAAGATTTACGTAGATGCTGCGTCAATGAACAGTAACTGGGTGCGCAAAGTCAAAAAAACACGTATCGTTATGTTTTCGTATAATCCACGGTATTTTTTTGCACTTTTCATCACCTGTGGTGAATATAGAATTGCTGTTTTAAGATTTACGAGATTGCTGCGTCATATGAAACAGTACTGGGTGCGCAAAAGTCCAAAAACACTAACTGTTATGTTTTGATATAAAAACTGTATTTTTTCACCTTTCAATTCACCTGTGTTTAATATAGAATTGCGTTCTAAGATTTACGTAGATGCTGCGTCAATGACAGTACTGGGGCGCAACAAGTCAAAAACACGTAACTGTTAGTTTTATATAATAAACTGTATTTTTGCACCTTTCATTCACCTAGTGGTGAATATAGAATTGCTGTTTTTAAGATTTACGTAGATGCTGCGTCAATGACCAGTACATGGGTGCCGCAAAAGTCAAAAACACTAACAGTTTATGTCTTGGATATAATAAACTGTATTTTTTGCACCTTTCCAAATTCACCTGTGGGTGAATATAGAAATTGCTGTTTTAAGATTACGTAGATGCTCTTGCGTCATGAACAGTACTGGTGCGCAAAAGTCAAAATCACGTACTGTTATGTTTCCCGTAAAATACACGTATTTTTTGCACCTTTCCAATTCACCTGTGGTGAATAATAGAATTGCTGTTTTAAGATTTTACGTAGATGGCTGCGGTCATGGAACAGTACTCTGGGTGCGCTAAAGTCAAAAAGACACGTAACTGTGATGTTTTCGTACGATACAACGGTAATTTTTGGCAACAAACAACCTGTGCTGAGTGCAGACTACAAGGATTGCAGGATTGTAATTTAAGGTGCACGGTTGAAATATAAACATTCACAGGTGTAAATGGGTAAAATTGAACACCTATCTGAAAATGTATACTTGATAATAAAAGTGGAGTTTTGCAGCTAACAAAGAACCTGCAGTTACATAAAATGATGTTTATCCAATATAAGTTCAGATCTGCCCAATAAACAGAAATACTTCTAAATAGCCAAACTGTTAATAAAAAAGATTTTCCACTACAATATCTACACTAAGTCTTGGTGATACTTTATCCAATGTTTCTTTATAGATTGAGCTTGTCTGTGTTCGACCCGCGGGGGCCCCCCCCCCCCGCTCCCTCCGCCGTGACTTTACACCGGTAGATCTGCTTTAAATTCTCTACTAACTAAATAAAATGTTAAAATCTCTAAACTAACTAAATTGGAAGATACACAGCTAATAGCAGAGTTTTCTCCTGTGCAGAAATAGACTAATTTCGCTGCGCTGTGTGGGCCCACAGGCAGAGCGCACGTCCCTTTCACCTATGAGACGCTGAGAGACACTGAGGCTGAAACAGGAAACGCTGTTTCAATTTAAAACGAGGTCATGTGATTTTTCCAGCCATTCGCAACCATTACACATCCCAGTCATGACGCGCACACACATCTCACCCTGCTCTATTCTATAAATATGATTTGCTGGCCTGCCAAAATTACAGGAAATCGCCGAAAAAGGCGCGAATCTTAATAGATGATGCTCGATTTTAACCTTAAATATAACGAATGATCTGAAATTTCGATCACCATAAAAACCGTGCCGCTTTCAACTGTGTCGATAAAAATCGCTCAACACGATCCACAAGACCACTGAAGATAATTTGTGCTATAAGGAGGCGAGATGAAGCCTCCATAAATTATTATTTTTCCAGCACATCCCACAGATTCTCAGTGAAAGTTCCCATCTCACACTTTGATGGTATGTCAATACTATTTGCCATCAAAGTGTGATAAGTGCAGGTCCCACCTGAGACCTGCCTCTGTTTCAGAAACAAGCCCCAAAAGTCTCTGTTCAGAATGGAGAATAGGTTGCACTTGTGCACCACTCTCCATGCTGATCTATTTGAGTTCCGGGTGCCGCCGAACATAGCAGGATCTGTTCTGATCACACCTTGATTGCATATCCTATCAATGCTATCAAAAGGCTAGATGGGAACACCCCTTTAAATTAATATGTGAGGAATTGAAAGGCCAAGTCAACGCCCTGGATTCTTTCATATTACTTGAACCATTCCTGAACATATTTGTGGCAGGGGCATTATCCTGCTGAAAGTACTATTTCTATGAAGGGGTGTACTTAGTCTGCAGCAATATTTAGTCAGGCATATACTTGCCAACTTTTGAATGTGGTCCTCACAGAGATTCTGAGATGTTTTGTGCCATGTCCCATTTTCTCCATAAACCCCTTCCTTTTAATAGACCACACCCCTTTACAAGGCACCACCCATAATGCCGTACACCTTGCAATAACTGCTTACTAAAAGCCATTCACATTAAAGCCCGGTTCACACAGCTTATTGCCGACGTAATTGCGGGGACGTATTTTGCCCCGCAATTACGTCGGCTCCGTCCAGCGTGGGTGGGGCGGGGGGCCGGCAGCGCGCCGGCCCCATAGTCATGCATTATCCATGGCGCATATCCCGCCGGGATAATGTGCATGTCACTTTCTCCCCACTGGGCGTATTCGCCGAGCGGGGAGGAGAGACGGAATCCATAGTTCTCTACGAGAACTATGGATTACCATATTGCCTGGCACGGATTTCAGCTGTACTGCAGTGCAGTACGGCGTGCAATACGTCTGAAATCCGTGCCAGAAATAAGCCATGTGAACGAGGCCTAATACATGCAGTCCCCGACTTACAACGTTCCGACTTACATCTGTCCCCTATGACAAACGAGACTTATGGTGTAAAAAACATACTGACACTCGTAGTTCCATGTTCCACAGCAGATAGTAGCTGTGGAACAACAAGTTACAGCATGCCACAGCAGCATATGAGGTGAAATCTTGTTAACAGAGGCATAGGCAGCAAAACAAATGTAAAAACCCTTCCCTCCATTATCCAAAACTAAAACTTTTGTGCTGCCGTTACATTTAAAGGGTTTTTATAATTTCATTAAATGGCCTTCAAGAATAAGGGACAGTGAAAATAAGCAACTTTGCATTGATGTCAATTATCAAATGGCTGTCGTGTTTTCACAGATTCCTTATCTTTGATTTCTGTAAACAAACTTCCCAGTGTCAGTGGATAGTCGACCCACCTTCCTTTGCATTCATTTAGCTGAGGGCTCTAATAATTTACATTCTGGTTCTGCCCCCCGGACGGCCAAATTCACTGGAGCAATGCATCCTGCCTCTCACTCAGAATTAGGGGCCGACAAAAATTTCACTTCTTATACCAAGCTAACTGCTGCTCAATGCACTGCAGCAACTGCTACAATCAGAAAAAACAGCAGAATTGTGCATTGGTGCCTACGTAAACATGAAGGGAGATGGATTCTGTGCTCGTGGAATAGATTCAACTGTAGCAAACCTCCAATGTGAGAGATCATTGGCTGAGTTCATAGAAAGACTGTTTTAGACTGAATGCAGGCCTGTGTATGTAAACAGCTCTTACAAAATAAACTGCATAGGGAGAAGGACAGTGATATGTGGGAGAGGGGACACACTGGAGCCATGCATGAACAGTGAATGGGGATGATGTCATCAGTTAAGAACACACAGCTGGAAGGGAAGAAACACCCCTGATTCAGGAATGAAGCATCAAGCTCAAGAGAACAGCCAACTGAAGAAGCGTCACATCCACTATCCTTTAAATATACTCGTTCCGATTTAAATACAAATTCAACTTAAGAACAAACCTACAGTCCCTATCCCATTCGTAACCCAGGTACTTTCTGTATATGCAAATCAACAAGAGTGCAGTTACTCTATATGATAATTATTTTGTGACATCCACTCTTCTTTGCATATGCTTTGTTGTTGATACAGTATGTTAGTGAGTCATTTCCGAGGAATAAGTCAGGGGCTTTTGTTTCTTTTATTAATGATGCTGTGTGTTACAAACTTTGGATTGCAAAACACTGAATTTCTACATATGTAATTTTATGGTGATAGCTAGTGGATATAGCTAACAGTCATAATGTCCTCCTGAATGTGACCATATGAAACAGTCCTATGATGGGAAAGCTGAATGGCTGCTGTGATGTGGCATCAGCCCGTTTTCCTTCAGTGCCCAGGAAAGCTGGTTGATGCCACATCACCCATCAGCGTTCATTTGTTTTAGAGTGCATGCAATGAAACAGTGTAAAATACCCTATAGCACTGCATACAATAAACTGTAGGTGTCATAAGAAAGGAAGTGGTTCAGTATCTCTTAGAAGGTCACATGCAGAAAGGGTCCCATTAACATAATATAGTTTGCACTGCACGAGCCCTTCAGCAAGCAACTGGACATCAAAGACAGCATCTGATGTATAACCATGGCACAACAGACACAACTTAGCAACTCTTCCAGCAGACTTGGCAAGTATGGGTATGAGTTATACTCACATAGTCACAGTCACAATGTCACAAAACAGACTCACTGGAGACAGGAGATGGATCCACTGGGTCACCATCGAGAGTTGGCATGACCTACATCAGGAAGTCTAAACAACTCCTGTTTTTTTCCAGAGCCCACCACAAGGCAGGCTGAATTTGGCTGCCGGGGACTCCCAGGTCACTACCTCCAGGATGACAGCTGAAGAGGTAGCAGCTGACATGCAGAGTAGCATGGTACCAGAGGATGAGACAGAGGCATAGTCAGGAAACAGACAAATGTTTAGGGCAAGAAGTGTATTAGCAAGGTCACATTCAGGCGAAAGGTCAAGGCAGACGGGAGATGAACTGGTCAGTAATGGAGCAAGGATTCAGCAACGAGAAGGCAATGGAAACAAATGCTCAGGAGATAAGAACTTGGTTAATGGACCCCAAGAACTTGGCAAAGGAGTACAAAGGTGGTGCCCTGGAATAGGTAAGGACCAAAGGTGGTTGGTTGGGGCAAGCACTGGGTGTCACACACTGGTCCTTTAAAGGGAATGTGCCATCAATAAATGACTTATTGTTTAACTCACATTTTTATGTGAAACACATTTATTAGGAATTTTTGGTTATGTTATTTTTAATTTTCCATATCACTTTCAGTATTTTTTAATAGTAACTTAATCCTGCATTTTCACTTTGGCCACTAAGCTTAATAATCGTCTGACACTTCCTGTTCTGTTTAGAGAGCTTTTCAGCAGTGTGGGCAGTCGAACAGGTACGAGTGCGGAATGGAGTAAGAGCACGGACCATAGCATGTCCCGTTACACACATAAGGAGCCAACATTTCTGAGAACATTACCCAGTGCATCATATTGCCTCCGTCAGCTTGTCTTTTTCCCAAATAGCATCCTAGTTCCATGTCTTCCCCAGATAAAAGATGCACACAATTATATGATGTAAACTAAATTGTGATTTATCAGACCAGATTGTCTTGTGTTATTGCTCCATGGTTCATTTCTGATGTTCCCATGCCCATGTGCTTTTTCAGGTGCAAAGGGGTCTACATTGGCATTCTGACCAGTTTGTGGTTTTGCAGTCCCATAAACAAGAAGCTCTGATGCACTTTTCTATCATATAACTCTTTAAAGCAATTTGTGTTGAAGTAGTTTTCGTATGGGATCTGCTAGCCTTCAATGTCCATGAATATCAGTGAGCATAAGGCAGAAATTACTCTGTTGCCAGTTCACCAGTAATAGATTTTTGATCATTATTGGTAGATAATAACTACTGAAAACAGGTACAGTACACCCTATATGACCTGTTGTTTTGAAGATGCTGAGACCCAAACATCTAGTCACCAGAATTTTGCCCTTGTCAGAGTCACTCATATCCTTACATTTGCCCATATTTCCTGCTTTCATAATGTCAACTTTAATAACCGACTGTTCGCTTTCTGCCAGAGTCACAAAGGTTTAGATAAGATGTTATATTTTTGCCCCAGATCTTATGTTGTGGATAATCCAGGGGCAGTTTCAGAGCAAAATCCATAATTGCCACCTGAGGATTTTACTGCAGATTTTTCTGTGGATTAACTATGGATTTTGGAGGACACATAAACAGTAAAAACAACCTCTTAGACCCCGGGATTTAGGAGATGTGCCCTGGGTCCCCGGAACATACCTCCCTTGCCCAGGACTAGTGATGAGCGATTATGTTGACTATCGTCATCGTTTCGATAGTCGATATCAGCAGTTATCTAGAACTATTTTCGATATTCCGATAACCGATAATCGCCGATGACCATTAAAGTCATGGGAGAGGAACTACACCTTCATTATTACTCTCAAACAGGCTGGAGAACTGGAATTAACATCCACAACATCAAATGGATACGTGCTACATCTTAGGCAACACACTTAGGTTATAAAAGCCACAGAAAAAAAATGCACACACAAAAACAACCCCCCACCCATTCACTATCCCTTCTGTACCACAGCCTGACCCTTTAAACTCTTGAACCCCCAAATTAAAAAGTGCCAGAAGTGCAGTTATGATTTGGAAAACCATACAATTTATTGAACTGGAACATTGAAATAGCCCTGTCCTGGAAACGCAGCATGAGCCCAAACCTCTGAGCACTATTTCTCTGTAGTTATGAGTTATGTGTACAGTTTAGGCGTGTCCAGCTTCGTGCTGGAGCACTATTCTCTGTAGTAGAGAGCTATGTGTACAGTTTGGCGGTGTCAGGCTCCTGTGCTGAGCACTATTCTCTGTAGTATAGAGCTCTGTGTACGGTTTGGCGGTGTCAGGCGTCCTGTGCTGAGCACTATTCTCCTGCAGTATAGAGCTATGTGTACGGTTTGGAGGTGTCAGTCCTGTGCTTGAGTGCACTATTCTCTGCAGTATAGAGCTATGGTACGGTTTGGGCGGTGTCAGGTTTCCTGTGCTGAGCACTATTCTCTGTAGTATAGAGCTATGTGTACAGTTCGTGGCGTGACAGGTTCCTTGTCTGAGCACTATTCTCTGTAGTATAAGCTATGTGTACAGTTTGGCGGTTTCAGGCTCCTGTGCTTGAAGCACTATTCTCCTGTAGTAAAGAGCTTAGTGTTAGGTTGGGGGGGGGGGGTCGGTTTGGCGGTGTCATGTTCCTGTCTGACACTATTACTGTAGTATAGAGCTATGTGTATACGTTTGGCGGTGTCAGCGTTTCCTGTGCTGAGCACTCCTTCTCTGTAGGTATAGAGCTAAGTGTACAGTTGGCGGTGTCAAGCTCCTGTGCTGAGCACAAATCTCTGCAGTAAAAGAGCTATGTGTACATTTTGTGGCGGTTGTCAGGCTCCTGTGCTGAGCACTATTCTCTGTAGTATAGATGCAATGTGTACATTAGGTCGGGTCAGCTTCTGTGGCTGAGCACTATTCTCTTGTAGTATAGAGCTATGTGTATACAGTTTGGCGGTGTCAGGCTTCTGTTCCCGAGCACTATTCTCTGTATATAAGCTATGTGTACAGTTTGGCGTGTCATGTTCCTGTGCTGAGCACTATTCCATGACCGCCCAGAATAAAAGTGCCTGAAAACAAAGGAGTCTTTCAACCACCATTTTTAGTTTCACTGACATAGACTATACTGTCCCTGGGCACAGCATGACCCACGGCGGAGTTACAGTGGGTGCGGTGAGAGCCAGGCTGGCGTCCCGTCATCAATTAACACTCAGTTAAAATGCCCTGAATGACGCAGCAACGAAAACTGTCGTGCTGAAGCAGAGTGCGGAAGCGGAATAGTGAGAACTCCCAGGGCCCCCCCTTCCTCAGAACACAGTCGACACTGGGTAGTCCGCTATGCCCTCCGTATGAGTGCAGACCAATTGAGCTTCACTTGGAAATCACTGGTGTTAACGCTCCTTTACATACCCAGGTGGCCCTTTTTCTTGGCATCTCCTTTTTCTCATTTTACTTCAACGTGCTGGAGGAAATTGACTCTGTTCTTTGTTCTCTGTTCCCGTGCTCCATACTTCCATGTCCTCTAATAACCTACATCTGGTCTAGTCTTCCTGTACCGACCCTTGTGCAATTCAGAGAATTTTTTTACCACTATTTTTGTACATGCAATTTTTTTGTATGTAGTTTAAGTCTAGAAAACACATTTTTAAATAGGATGGAATTCCACACCATGTCTTTTGTTTCTCCTTTTTAAATTGTATTAAATGGGTTGTCTCAATACAGGAATTGATCTAGCTATGTTAAAGATCTTGCAAAAACAATCATTTGCAATATGTGTCCATAACTCAGTGTCCCTACGCTATTCCTGTTTTCAGACACACCCATCACCCTTGAGCAACTCTTGACAATTGTGAAGAAAACAATGTCTGTTAGAAACAACATTTTTTTATAAAAAGCAACCTGTAGTATACTGCATGTCACAGCAAATGCCCCCTAAAAATTCCAAAACATGACCCATAGATCCACTTTTTGACAATTGTGAAGAACAAATGTCTGATTTAGAACAACATTTTTTTTAGAAATAGACCGTAGTATTTGCTGCATTTCAAAGCAGCATGACCCAAAATAATTATAAAAATGACTTCTATCAGCCACAGTAAAAATGGTGAGGGAAAAATGCCACTTAAAAACGCCACATTTTCTGTTCCAAAGGACCATGATTATTGCTGTATCTCACAGCAACGTATGACCCCCAAAAAAATTATAAAATATGACTCTCAGCCACTGTTAATAAATTGTGAGGGAGAAATGCTACTTTAAAAAGCCTACAATTTCCTGTTTTCCAAAGGACCACGATTATTGCTGTATCTCACAGCACCAGACCACAAAAAATTAAAAAAATGACTTCTCAGCACTATTAAAAAATTGTGAGGCAGACACGACCCCAAAAACCATTGACAATGCGTAAAATTCTTAAAGATGAAGTGAGTAAAATGGAATATGGTTTTGACACGTAAAGCCTTGGTGTCTTTTACAGACCCTCCTCACAGCACAACCAGCAAAAATTTAAACTGTTGGGAAAAGAAATAATAAATGCAGGAAGAAATAACATTTTCATAAAATAAGTTTTTCAAGAGACCATTTCTTGTTTTGAGAGAATGTTAAGTAGACCCAGCAACTAATGTTGACCCTCGCAATTGGGGCCACAACCTCATCAGATATCCATGCCTGATTCATCCTTGATGAAAGTCAAACGATCCACATTATCTGTGGAAAGCCGGATGCGTTTGTTCTTAATGACTCCTCCGCTGTGCTGAAGGTCCCTCAGTATTATGACGCTGCTGCTGGCAGGACAAACACCTCTATGAGCGTGCGAGCCAGCCTCGGGCCATTCGTCCATTTTGGATACCCAGAAGTCTATTGGGTCCCGGAACACATACAAAAACATCGGTGTTGAGACGCAGATAGTCGTGCACCCATATCTTAAGCTGTTCTCTGTTTGTTATGTGTGCCCTCATTGCAGCGTTGGTGAGGTGGTTAAATAAAGATTGCCAGAGGTCACCCATTAGGCTTCTGCCACCTCGTGCTGCTCCTCTGCCTGCAGTCCCGCTCACTGCTACTTGTCACTCTAACTACTGCTCTCACTTCGCTGGCGTTGTCCACCACCGTGACATTAAAGAACGCTGAAGCAGACGCAACAGATGTCTCCAGTTGAACAATCAGCAAGGTCTCCATTTCCTGCATTTTACCTCTCTATTTGAGGTGTGGGTGGAAGGATAAAGTGCTGAGTTTATTTGTACCGGGGATCCAGGAGGGTGGCCACTCCAGTTACTGTTTTTCATTTGATGGGCCTTAATGCGAGGATCATGTTGGAGTAAATGGAGCATCCAAGCCACTTCATGTGAGAGAATGGATCTATGATTTCCCAAGCCTCTGGTCGAGGGGCACCGAGCAAAGTCATCTTTCCTCTTCTTCCTCCACCGACTCAAATTCGCCCAACCTCTTTTCCAAGGCAGGGACGTCATAACATCGGTGTCTAGGAATAACCTCTTCCACCTCATCCTCAGCTTCCGCCCCTCCGGCACAAGCTTCCAACACAAGCCCTGACTTGCCCTCAAATGATGCACCCTGAGACTGAGGCGGCGCGCCTTGCACTAGCCCTGGTTCCCCCGAACCTCTGCTTAATAAGATCACCGATGAAAATTGTGAAACTTTCCGGGCCTTTGTGGATTTTCGAACGGAGAGAAAGTCTCCGTGTCCACATCTTTGTCCATCTCCCTCCTCTCCTTCTCCTCGCTGGCAGGAACCTGATTTGTCAGAGTGTCCAACGATCGTTTCCAGAAGCTAAGATCCCCACAATGCTCCATGCCTGACAAGCGGCATCATACCGCACTGACCATTTTGGTGGCAGTCTTCAAAGTGGCAGGATGGTGCAGAGGCTCTTACACCTGCCTCCACTCTCGGTGGCTCGAAACACCCGAGGTCCGCACCGCTGCTTTTCAGGCCATGTGTCCACTGTCGTACTGCGTAATGGGGCATTGGCGCTCTGCCACAAATTCGCTGGAGCATGTGGAGGTGGAATTCCAGAATGTTGCCAAAAACGTCACACAAGTTGAGAAGACGGTTAACAGGGAGTGCCGAGCTGACCGCTGCAAACACACAGCCAGGCAGGACGAAGCCGGGTGCGAACGCGAAAGGAGCAACTCAGGACTCGAGAGCCTTCCTTTCAGCAGGCAGTCCAGACCCGGGTAGTCTCTTTAGAAATTTCTGGACGATCGAGGTTCATGACATGTGCCAGGCAAGGGATGTGCACCCAGACCTACCGATCTTAAAGGGCGGCCAGCAGATTTCGCCCGTTATCGCACTACCCACCTTGCCCTGCCCACCGATTCATTGTCACCATCCAGTGCTCGTTCTCTCTCGTTGCGGATGAGCCGTCCACAGCTCCTGAACCTAGTGGGGACGGTCTCCAAGACAGATTAATTCATTCAAAACGGCTTGGTTTCCTCTGGCACGTGATGCCACCATAGGAACCTTGGGGGAAAGATCCCTGCACCATCCCTCCATTTATTGAAGAGCGTGCGCCGAGCCCTGAGAGCCACCGTCACCCCATAAAGATCAATCCAACCAGCTCACCCATGAGCTGGTCACAAGAGATATAGCGGGCCTTGGCCGTGCTACTAGTGCCATGTGTCGGGTGGTCAGATGGATCTTTTTCCCGACACAGAATGCAGACAACGCGCTTGAATTTAGATGACACGTGTCTGGCCAGGCAGGACGGCTTATTTTGGCAAAGAAATGCCTGCTCGCATACTTGTATTGGGGTCAGTCGAGGGCCATGACGTGGCGGAACCCATCAGTGTCACCAGACGAATGCAAAACATTTCCAAATGCCAAAAGCGTGGCACAAGTGCCGACATTCAGCTTTTGGCTTTGGATGGTTTGGGGTTGAAGTGTTTTTCTTATGCTCCCAAACCTGGGTGACAGAAGGCTGGCTGCTAGACCTGGACGCTGTACGGCCATGCCGGACGTCAAACTGGCGGGAGGATAATGGGTAGGATGGTTCTCTGTATGGTGCAGGTGGTACTCATCCGGTGCGACGGTGGAGGCTGAAGCGGAGGCTGATCCCTGATCACTACTCTTAAGAGACATGGGGCACCTGAGGAAAACCGCTTTGGTGGTGGCGGGGAGGAGGAGGCCTGAGACAGAGGGTGTGACAGTGGTTGGAGGCCCGGCGTCGTCTGGCTTTTTTGGCCAAGTGTTGCCTCCAATTTCAAACTCATGCATTTCGCTGCATTGACTAGACATGTTGGGTGGTTGGTTAACCACCTAAGGTTCTTGCCTCTACTTATTTGCGTTTACCACAGGCAAGGCGGCATAAGACAATCGCTGGGTAGATTCAGGAGGCTTTGCTCAAAGAAGCCCAGCTTGAGAGGTCCCTGGACCTTTTTGACGGCGAATAAGCGAGGAGCGGGGTTTTGCGCTGACCGGGCTGTCGGATCATATCAGCAGAAACTTCTGCGACCGCCCTCTCCCTTTATTGTGGCGGACCCGTATTGACACTACCCCATCCGTCTTCCTCCTCGACCACTGATGAAGCCTCGCAAGCATAATTCTGCGGAAAAGACCAGGATGGATCCGCAAAGTCATCCATCATCACCACATCCAACACAGGAGACTTGGACGACCTGACATTCAGCATCCAGAACTGCCGGGCTACAAGCAAGGGGGCACTGCAAGGCGTTTGCCAGACCGCCCGGGATTTTGGCCGATTACCGGCTTCCTTCTCCTCCGTCTGGATGGCAATCATTAACTGGGCGTCATCCTCTTGATCTTTAACATGCCATCTCAGACCCCAACTGCAATTTGTCATCAAAGTGAGGTCTTTCTTCCAGAAAATGGATTATCCACAGTGGTGGGTACACGAGTTAGACATATGGGCTGCCTTGCCTTCATGTTGGACGGATGACGATGTATGCTGATGATGACATTTGTGGCCCAGGAATGGGAGGACGCGGAGGTAAGACTGCCTGGATGATGTTGCATTAATCACTGAAGGACAGTTTGGCGACCGCTGTACATATACTGAGATTACACACAGGCCCCTGACCCAGCGATGACAGGCCTGACGGTCCCCGCAACTAACCGATGATCCCTGGCATGCGTGTTGTTTGCCAAGCACTGGAAGGAGCACCTCTCTGGTACCTTCTACCTCCATGTGCCTGACCCCCCTCTTTGCTTCGCTTACCCCACCTAGATATTTCGCTCCATGTCTAAGAAATAATAAAAATTTGAGAAGGGTATGGAATAGTTTTGGAAAGTACTCTTATTAAAAGACTGTAAATCACAGCTATTCTCAAATTCCCTCTAATCAAAACAAAATTGCTTGGATTCAAATTTAACAAATCTGGACTGGTGCAAAAGTGCAAAACACACGTATCTGTTATGTTTATTTCGTATAATACAAGTTGATTTTGGTACCTTTCAATTCACCTGTGGTGACTATAAATTGCTGTAAAAATATAGAGTGCACAACGATATCTGAATGAACAAAGCTGCAGTGTGCCAAAGTCAAAAAACACGTATCTGTTAAAGATTCGGAAGATACAAGTTGTTTTTGGTACCTTTCAATTCACCTGTGGTGACTATAAAGTTCTGTATAAGATAATAAGAATGCACGCTATCTGAATGAACTGAGCTGCAGTGGCGCCCAAAGTCGAAAAAACACGTATCTGTTATAGATTCGGATGATACAAGTATTTTAGGGCATGCACCTTTCCCAATTCGCCTTTGGTGACTATAAAAATTGCTGTATAAGAAATAAAGTGCAAACGCTATCTGAATAACAAGCTGCAAGTGCGCCAAAGTCAAAAAACACTATCTGTTATAGATACGGATGATTACAAGTAATTTTGGCACCTTTTCATTCAAACCTGTGGTCACTATAAAAATGCTGTAAAGATATAAGTGCAACGCAATCAGAAGAACAAAGCTGTAGTACCGCCAAATGCAAAAAACACACGTATCTGTTATAGATTCGATGGATACACGGTAAATAAGTCCCTTAACGAAATCACCAGATGTGACTATCAAAAAGCTGTCTGAGATAAAAGGATCACGCTATCTGCATGACACAAAGCTTCAATGGCCGCCAAAGTCAAAAACCACATAACTGTTCTAGATTTCGTCCGTAAGAGATACAAGGTATTTTTGGGCACCTAATCCCTGTGCTGACTACAAGCTTGGCAGTGATTCTAATTTAAGTGGCAAGGTGGATAATCAACAAAGTATTGGAAGATGGGAAAAATTTGAAAATGAACCCCTATCTGTAAATGTATACTGATAATAAAAAGTGAGTTTTTGCACCTAACAAAGAGAACCTGCATTAACAGAAATGATGTTAACCTAATATATGTTCACAACTGCCCAATATCCAGGAAATCTTTCAATAGCAAACTGTTTAATAATGAAGATATTGCAAGTGCAATGTCCTACAACACCAAAGTCTTGGTGGAACTTTATCCAGTTGTCCTTTATAAAGCTGTCAGTGTTCGCCCCGCCAAACGGGCCCCCCCCCCCTCCCCACCCCGCCTCTCATCCCCTCTACTCAGACCTCCCCACCCTCCCCTCCCCGTTGACTTTATAGCGATATATGCTGCGTTAAAATAATCGAACTACCTAAAATCTTTCCAATGACTAATCTAACTAACGCTGAATAGTAGAAGTTTTCTCTGTTGAAAAAATAGTATGATTTCGGCTGAGTAGTTTGGAGACATGAAGAGCGCACGTCCAACTAGTAAGAAACGCTGAGAGAGACTGAGGCAGAAACAGGAAGAGGCTGTATCTATGTTTAAAACGAGTCATGATTTTTTTCCAGCCAATCGCAACCATACACATCCCAGTCCATGACGTTCGCACACACATCACATACACCCTGCTTCTATTCTGTTAAGCGTGATTGCTGGCCGCCAAAATGTCAGAAGCGTCCGAAAATGGCGCGATATTAATAGATATATGGCGCAGATTTTTTAGACTAAATTATCGCGTGATCGAAAAATCCGATTACCATAAAAAACCGGATTTTGTCGATAAAAATCGCTCAACACTACCCAGGACCTCAGGACAGCCCCTGGAATTCGAGACTGTCTCGTAGGATCCAGGATGGTTGGAATATATGTTAATGCAAGAAGGAAAAAATTTAAATACAGAAATATATAGAAGCACCAGCAGGCCTTAAAACATATAAAAACATTGAATTATGGAACATTTAACCCCTTCAGGACCTTGCTTTTTTTTGGTTGACACGTCAGTTTTTTTTCCTCCTCGCCTTTCAAGAGCCATAACTTTTTTATTTTTCCACCTACCTAGACAAATGAGGGTTTTTATTTTGAAGGACAAGATGTTCTTTCTAATTGTCATTCACCATACCATACAACATACTGGGAAACCGCAAAAAAATTCCAAGTGGGGCAGAATGTGAAAAGAACGTACTTGCACCATGCATGCAGGTTTTTTTTTTTTTTTTTTAAGGGCATTTACTCTTCGTTATAAATTACATGTTCTCTGTATTCTGCAGGTTGATGTGATTCAAACATGTAGGGTTTTAGTTATATGATAGCACTGTAAAAAAATCGAAACATTTTCTATTTTTGAAATCTGCTTGGTGGCGCCATTTTCTACAAACAATAACTTCTTTGTACTAACTCCTATGGACTTGAGAGAGGGTGCATTTTTTGCGGTTTACACCTTTAAACATTTTTTTTTTACTTTTACATTAAGGGCCACATGTATGAAAATGGTTTAGGTCTAAAACTCACTTTTTTGCCCATAGTAACCTAAGGGCAACAAAGTGAGTTTTAGACCTAAACCTTCTTCATACATGTGGCCCTTAGGGTACTTCACCACTAGGAGGCGCAATCATTTATACAGCCTAATGCATTAAGGTGTATCAATATGGCGGTTTCACTACTTCATGCCCAGGGAAACATGACGGTGATGGAAGCCTTGTGAAGCCTTCCAGCTGCTATGTTGAGCAATCAGGACACAGTGATCTCGCCACTGATGTACCAAACGGAGTAAAAAATGGTCCGCGGCACTGTTTGTCTTTCATTTACACAAATGGGGTCAGACAGTGCAGAAGGGTGGCGGCTCCATCCTGCAGTGTAACCAGCAAAATAATACTGCAATTTGCAACTGACAGCCACCGGATATTGAGCAGGATCATGGCGCAAAAACAGCTACAAAGGCCCTTACCGGCACTGGGACAA
Organism: Phyllomedusa bahiana; assembly: GCA_025379985.1. Taxonomy (NCBI): domain Eukaryota; kingdom Metazoa; phylum Chordata; class Amphibia; order Anura; family Hylidae; genus Phyllomedusa; species Phyllomedusa bahiana. The sequence goes on along the minus strand of JAODAL010017921.1, from coordinate 3,197 downwards.
AAAGTTTAAGTCCAGTGTCGTTAAGGGGTTAAAGTGCATCACTGCTAATTTTGAAGGTTTTAAATTAAGCTTTTAGTGCATCTTTGATAAAATTTGTATATGTTCACCTACTGTAAGATTTGGGGGAGGGGCGTTCCATTTTAAATTTGGGTTTTCCCCACCATTTACCGGAGGTCCTTTTAATTATTTTTAATGAAGTCCGTTGCCCTTAATGTAAGTGGCTTTGCTTCGTTGGGGGGAGCATCAAAATTTAGGATTCCACCGGGCCCAAGGTTATTTAGGGGGGGAGGGGGTATATATGATAACCCCGTGCACTGAAAACCTCCATTTTACTAATAAAAAAAAGTAATATAAATAAAATAGTAATAATAATAAAAAAAATTATATGGGATTTTAAAAAGTTATGTTTAAATTCTTTAGGGGTTTTTTAATGCCCGGTGCAGCTGTATTTTACTGTACTTATCTTTCATAAGTTTTAGTATATGGCCTTTTTTTTTTTTTGTTTATTATTTTTTTTTTTTATTTTATAAATATTAAATTTTTGATTTTGAAAACATCTCGATTTAACCAAATATGGAAGGAATTTTCAATTGCTTAAAAGGAAGTTTATTAAAAATGACTTTTTAAAAAAAATGATTAAACATTTTTGGGTTATGGGTTTTTTTAAATTTTTTTTTTATATCACTTTCAATATTTTTTTAGAAATTCTTAAATTTTTGCATTTCACTTTGGCCCCCTAGGCTTAATAATAAACTGGGCACTTTCCCTTCTGTAAAAAACTTTTAGTAGTGCTTCTGATCAGACAACAGGTTTCCCCCGAAAGTGACACCAATGTGAATAATAACCAAGGGGCCACCCTCGCAACAGGGGATAGTCAGAGTTCACTCGACCCCCTCCCTCACACTGACTTCTTTTCCCAGGCACGAGAGCCTAGAGTACTCCCTATAGAATCAATGGGACTGATCTTGTTCACGTCCTATGTGCATGACGCTGAGTAAAGCATCTTTGAAATACTTTAAAATCATGCAGGTAAAAAAACTGCCCCCAGAATATAAACAGACAACAAAATTTCCCTCCATCATTTGCCAAAAAAAAGTGTCAAAATCTTTCTCTAGGGAAGGAAGGGTCCCCCCTGTCACAGCCCGCTTTTAAAGGTTCTTGGGATAATTCGGGTTAAAAGTAAATCAAATTCCCACACATTCTTTTCCAGTTTTCCATTTATAATGATATACATCTAAATCGCAGGCATACAGTTCCCAAATAACACCACGTACAAAGAACACATATTCCACTGTACATTACTAAACCCACTACCAAGACCAATTTACACAAACACCCCTCTCCCATTCTTCTTCTGGAATTTTTCAATTCTGAAAGTAAGAGGGGGGGGGTCTTTTGAAACCCGGGGCCCAAAAAATAGGTAAGACCTTTCAAGTGGAAATTCCTGGACAGGTCAGAATGTTCCTAGACGGGGCCAAAAAACCTCCTGTATTGGAATGTAAACGGGTTTGGGAAGTTCTATAGGGGGACAAATAATACCCTTTAAATATAACCCAAAACAATAGAATGTAAGATGCCAACACCACCCTTGAATTTAAGCAACTTTATTTAAAACTTGGGGGTTGACCCAAAAAAATCAATATAATGGGAAATGGGGGGTACAACCTGCAAACCCCTTTTGCATACCTATGACCAGGAGCTGCCTCTCCGCGTGGGAGCCCAGTGCTCCCTCTCAAGCACCTTGGTTAGTTAGGGAGGGTACGTTTTTTGTGTTTTATTTTAATTTTTTTTTATTTTCTTTTTATAGTCTTACTATTTTTTCACATTTATTTATTTTTACTATTTCCAAAGTTTTTTCAATTTAAAAATTTTTTATTTATGTATTGTTTACTACAGGGCACAGGAAACGGGGAAAACAGCATCTCTTAACATACTTATCATTTATGTGTTCCCTGCTTTCCCATGTAAAAATGAAAAATAAAAAATCTAATGGTACAGTAGACAATGGCAATTGTACTTTCCTTCATGCCCTAACCCTCTAAACATGGAAACCCTGTATGCATTTATGACGTGAAGGGCTTCCCGCACCCTCCCCAAATACAAATGATGGCTTCTACATTCAAAAGAACACGTCCCCAGCCTGGGCTGTCTCATTGCCAAATAAAGGAATCTGATTATTTCTTGTCACAAATCCTTCCGATTGCACTTTCTGCTGAATGTAAGATCAGGGATGTCAATTTTTGTTTTTTTTTTCCCCCCAAAGCCATGCCCTTTCGCCCTTTCCCTTTTTATCATTTGGCAGAAAGGATTACCATTCATTGTGTGTTGTTCATTTTGACGTTCAGAATATCACTTCATTATGGGGCTAAATTCAGTCACCAGGGGCCACAGTTGAACCGTTTTTGGCTAAAACTCACTCTTTGCCTAAACCTAAACAGCTTTTAACATTGGCCCCTTAAAGGTTTGGGTTTTTTTAGAGCACGCATGATGGGTTAACATTGTTTTTTTACATTGTTTTTTGCACATTATTTTTAAAAGTTTGGGAGTTTGGTGTATTAAAATTTTCAACCCATGGTGATGTTATACTGAATAAAAAAGTTTTTTAAAACCCCCTTTTCACCACAAAAGGTATTTATCATGGAAATATTGGAGGGGGGCACTGTTTGGGTTTTCAGCACCTACGAGTTATTTTTTTTTTGATTTGAAAACTGTATCTGGGAAAAACCTTGCTCTTGAGGATGATGTGGGTCAGCAGAAAATATATATTGTTTTTAAAAATAAGAGCAATGTTCTCTACCCTTTTGAGGTCAAAGAACAGTGAAGAAGCGAGTTTTGGACCACTATAGTTTGTTTTGCCCGGGTTTTCCCTTTTCTTCTTTTTTGAACAAAGGTGTCAACATTTGCTGTAGGAATAAGAATTGTTTGTCCAGTCACAGGTTGTCAGAAAAGTCAGGCCCTATTTAATCTAAATTTTTGAACTGTTAAAATTTTAAGTTTCTATGTATAATGAATCATCTAAATAATACAGGGTAAGTTACTAAATAACATCAAATACAAGAACACAACGAAAAAAAAAAAGTTTTCGGCCTCTAAGTATTTTACCAAAATTAGTAAAATAGTGGAAAAACCAATTAATTAGGTGTCCCCAATCAATTGACCGAAAATAAAGTTAACAAACCCTTTTTCCCAACAATGCA
>JAODAL010017920.1:0-76260 GCA_025379985.1 Phyllomedusa bahiana | reverse complement strand
TTAAAATAAAGGGGTTTTTTGTAAAACCCTTTTGAGAAATGAACAAAACTTCAATGTCCTGTATATAAAAGCACCAGCATCATACGTGCATGGATCTTCACATATCGGGCCTCGTTTAATCAAAATTGACCACAACAACACGCCCTTTTGCCCTTACCTAAATTCAACTTTAATTTTATTCTGCTCTGTAAAAAAGAAAGCTGCGCTGTGACTGGTTGCTATCAGCTAAGGCAGTTGTACTGTTTTAATAAATTTAAAAGGGGTTGTCTGACTACAAAAATTAGCTTTCAACAAAAGGGAAACACAAATAAGACGTTTCCAAATAAAATGCTTTTTTCCCTTTTTTTTTTTGGTTGGGGAGCACAAATTTTTTTATCTTCGAGGCTTTAAAGTTCCCATTACTGACCTGTTTGCTTTTCTCCCGTGTGTTTTTACAACGGGGTGATGCATCACCGGTTTCAAAAACCCGGGCAACCTGAGAGTTTTAGAAAAAAATACAAAATTTACTACTGTTTACTTTAGCTCTGAACTTCCTGGACCTAGGAGCAGGAGATTATTTATCTAACTATACAATTTTAGCAGAAATCTGAATAAACAGAGCTCATATCCCCTTTAAACTACCCCCCCACCACTTAACCAGGAATGACAGGAACATAATGAAAGAAGCTACGACTCTAAAACCGTAAGATGAGAAAAACTCCTTTAAAGGGTTTTTGCTCACTAAAATTGTTCTTTTTACCTCACCCCCTTTTTTTCTTGGTTTCTTTTTACTGGCTTCTACTACTCAGTAGAACCCAGGTCTGTAGCTATAGCAACCATGCTGGCAGCCTATCAGGAGAATCAAACAGGTCTTAGCTATAGCGACCTAGGATTGATGAAACCCATCAAGGGGGGATATCTAGGAATAGGGGGACACGTTAAGGGACTATATTGCAAAGTGTTTTGTTTTTGCAATACTTTTAACAAAAAAAGCAATCATTGTATGAGACAACCCCTTTTTAAGTCTAAATTTTACCCGAAAAGTCCTTTCCTTTGAAATTTTTTTTTAAACCTTTTTCTTTCGGGATTTTTTTACCCCATTCAGAGGGGAAAATATTTTTTTTAAGTACATAAGCAAAAAATTAGTTCCCTGTATTTATCAAGCTTTAGCCATTTATGTTTGCTTCACCTTTTTATTTGCTTCAGAAATAATTGCAGCTTACATTTTTACAAGGGGCCTCACAAGCCGAAACAATTGTGTTCTTTTGCAACTTCAGGCTCGGGTGAAGAGATGCTTCAAAATTTCCTAATCATAAGCAAAAGGAAGATAAAATTCATGTTAAGGACATCAAAGATGAATACTAAAAAAAAAAAAAAAAAAAAAAAAAAAAAAAAAAAAAAAAAAAAAAAAAAAAAAAAAAAAAAAAAAAAAAAAAAAAAAAAAAACCAGAAAATGTTAAAAACCTTAAAAATGGCTTTGCCCTTAAAAAACGTAGGCTTGTTTGTTCTGGTTTTGGTACTTACTCTTTCCTTAACCAAAAAAAACTTTTTAAAATTGGACAACCATAGTTTAAAGGCATTTTTGGCTTCCATATTTTTATAGTTTTAAGGCCAAAAAAAAGACTCCACCCATTCACCAATTTTGCTAAAATGTTGATCCAGAGGAAGGCAAAAAAAACCCAAAAAAAAATGAGTAGAAGGGAATTGTCCTCATTTAGGGAAAAAATTCCTTCCAAATCCAATCTGGGAACAGAATAATCCCGATCACGCCCTTTCCAAATCCGCTCCTATAACTTTTTAATATTAACATCTAAAATGTACAGACCCTTTTATCCTGTCAGTGAATTCACCAGACAAGTACCTCTGGCAGAAAAAACCCCAGTCTCACTGCCTAACTAAAGAACCCTTTCTAAGTTTATGTAGAAAACCCTTTTTTCCCAAACTAAAAGGATGCCCCCTTTTTCTAATACAGTCCTGGTATAAATAAAACTTTAGAGAGATCCTTTTATTGACCTTTATGTATTTAAACATATTAAAAAGTCCCCCCCCCCAACCTCTTTTTTTTCTCTTATTAAATAACCCTAATTTGCTAATCTTTTTTGGTATTGCCGTCCACCCATCCTTTTTTTTTTTTTGTTTGCCGCCTTTGTACCTGTTCAAACTCTACAATATCTTTCCTGTCCACTGGTGCCCAAAACTGTTACTGGTTTGAACAATACGTTTTCTTGCGCTCGGTTATTCTAACAATTTTTTTTTTTGTTGTATAAGGATTTATTTTTAATTCATTTTTTGATTAGTTTTTTTATCAGCGAAAACTAAGAATTTAAATTTTTTTATGCTTTTTGATTTTTCTTTTATAGCAAAAATTGCATCAATTTTCTGTTATGGTATACATGATTTAAGGATTGTTGAGGATAAAAGTTGCTAGGGTTTATCAACATTTTTTTACTTTGGGTGTTTTTTTTTACATAATGTGACCTTCATAAGGTCTTAAAATGGAAGCATTTTCATGCAACTTTTTTTTTTTTTTTTTCAAATTTGTCCTGCAACTGAGGCTGGAATAGAAATTTCAGTTATAAATGAGTTACAGCCCCTGGCACTGACTGCAGAGCTGATCTGGGTCTGTTGAGACCGAAGAGCAGCAGAAAACCTGTAGGCAGTTACCTTCCCCAGCAATCATGTGATTGTCCAACAGGGATGGAAGCAGGAAGTCTGAATAAACTACCCCTGCTTTCTCTCTGAACAGCCCGGTAGCTCACAGCCGGCTTCCCCTCTTCTACAGCTGTACAGCTGAAAACTCTGCAAAGACGTTCCAGAACTTAATCAGAGTAAAATGCTCAGATGTATATAGTCAACGGGTTGTCGGCAACTGGTTAAACTCCTCAGCAAAAATGAAAGCTGGGCTGTGAATGTCTTAGAGACCTTGCTACTTTTCTCAAGACCCAGTGGGTCAAAAGCGAATTGAGGATTTGTTACATCCAATAGAGGGCGCTTGAGCTCTTCAGCTCCTTTCTCATAATGCCTTGTGATATGCAGATGCTTAGTAGAGGGCAAAAAGGCAATTCAAATTCTACACACCATTTGGCGCTCAGCTCGCCTTAAGGAGAGATGTTCCCCTTTCTGAGCCACTCATTGCCTCCCACACAGCCAGCCAGTATCGCTCTGCACTGATGAGGGACAAACATCCCGAAACCGCTGTATGCAGTTGAGATACTGGCTTAGCTAAATATCCCTTTTGCTTTCTCAAGACCCCGTGGGTCAAAAGCAAATTGAGGATTTGTTACATCCAATAGAGGGCACTTGAGCTTCTCAGCTCCTTTCCCATAATGCCTTGTGACTTGCTACTTTTCATAACCAGTTCTGGTAAATAAGGCCAACGTGGTCGACACTTCTCTGATATTGGGGAGACATGCATGGTCTGCTATATTACATTTTAGGTAGAGCATCCCCTCCCCCCCCACCCATGTACTGCCCGATGTTACATTATGGGGAGACATCTTATGCATGACCTGCTGAGTTACACTTTGCAATATAAGTAAAAAGAAACATTGTTTCCCCCAAAAATTTAAAATTTATTTTTTTGCCCTAGAAACAGTTTGGCTAATCCAAAAGCTTCAAATCGCTGTCCTGCGATTCACCATGACGAGTGCTCATGCGAGATTGTATTGCACGTAAGATTACGGACACAGTCATCTTCCAAAAGCCCCGGGATCTCCACGATTTAAAAGTCCATATTACACCATCAACAGAAGATCAGAAGTCACCAGATAGTAGATCTTCTACTAATCCCAAATGGTGTCAAATCGAGTTACATGGAGCTGATGTTGACTTAATGATGGAAAACACTCTTGGTCAATGAAATAGGCGAGATGATTGTGGGTTTCCTACGATTCCATCGACTCTGCCGCACTGCCCGACGTGGAGCTGGACAGGTTGGTCACCATTAGCCGCTCTCTGCCACCAAAAGCTTCTTTAACTGGGGGGTGAGGAATAAGGAACAGGTTAATGATGAAATATCACATTATAGTATGTAAGATCACTGGGCCTTTTACTTACCTGCTGCAATCGTGCCGATGTCCCATACTCTCAGCCCATCCTTCTGGCCACCAAACGCATACACAAACGGCAGATCTGGGCAACATGCTGTGCAGAACAATATGCCCTAAAGGAAAAAAGAAAGTGCAGTTTCTATATATGAACTAAATGATAAAAACAGTAAATAGATTAGGAACTTTTTTGCTCTTTCATTTAGAATATTTTTTACATTTGCTTTTTGTTTTCCTGACCATCAGGATCAGAAAAGCATCTCTGCAGAGCATTTTTACAGCACAAATTTAATTTATTGCTGATTTCCCCTGTATTTGGGGCTTATATATTAGCGTGAGTTACAGAGGGGGAACAGCCCCCAGTACTGACTGCATAGCTGATCTGGACCTGTTAATCCGGCCACCAATGATCATATGATCTCTAGGAAGGAAAAATCAGGAAGCCTGAAAAAGGACCTCCAGGGAAAACACATGAAGTAACAGGAGACTAAAATACAAACACTTTCTCAAATATGCATCATTAGGAAATTCAAAGCATTTCACCTGTAATTAAAAAAAAAAAAAAAAGTCCTTTAAGACAGGACTGAAGTCAGGCCAAGTTGGCATCTGACAGCATGGTGGATCACTAGGGTGACAACTCTGTGAAACTTCCTGCTTCTGAGCTGGGAGAATCCACTGTGAAAAGGGGAGCCAAGAAGTCTAAATCATGTGCACACTGGGAAGCTCTGTGCTGCTATTTCTTTGCTGGGTGTTAGTACAATAGCTCCAGTGTAATACGGATGACTGTGTGCTATGGAGGAGGAGGCTTGAAGCAGTCGGGCATATGTCTTCAGTGTGCTTTCCGGCAGTGCCTGTAGCAAGACTCAGATTAACCCAATTTAAGCATCTATGTTCTTGGCTCCCCCTGCACAGTTGGCATTTCTCAGGGAAGGAATCTGATCAGATTGTGAGCAATCTAAGTGACAGTAAAATCCGTTCCCCTGTAGTATTGAGGGAAATTCTCTGTCCTGTTAATGATGGGTATTTGAGAAAAGTCTTGAAGCGTCCTTGCAGAGTTAATTGCAGACTAAGGGTGCTTTCACACAGCGCCGTTCTGGTGCAGTTTTAACTGCGCTCCAATCAAACTGCCTTTATTACCAGCAACTTTTTTCACTTATATAAACTGTTTGGAAAGTGAATCATCAATTAGTGTGTTTGCAACCACAAGACTTCAAACACAGTCATTGATTACTTACTTGTAGTACCTTTAAGAACAATTTAGACAACTGAAAGAAGCTTGTTGGTGATAAAGGCAGTTTAGTTGGAGCGCAGTTAAAACTGCACCAAAACTGCTCTGTGTGAAAGCACCCTGACTGGGAGGTTCTATGGGCTGGGTTGGGTTGCTTTTGGACCATTTTCAGGGTAGGGAAGTTAGTTGTATAGTGGCTGAAACATCTAGTATAGATGCAATCTATAGCTGTCCTAAAGACCAATCACTGTAAGGGCATGTCCCCACAGTCTAGGTTTTCACCCGGTTTTACAGATGGTTTTCGGTTTCGAAAGCAGTCTGTAAACCGGGTGTAAACGGACTTCAATGGAAAATATGTGCAGCAGTCCCCACTGCACGGATTTTCCGCCAGACTGTTTTTTACACCGCTGGCGGTCCGAAAAACATTGAACATTTTCATTCTTCCGCTCGGTTTTCGGGCGGAACATGAACATGTTCATGTGAATGGGGAGGGCTTGATCCGCAAACCGCGGACAAAAGCTGTCCCCCTGCGTGCCATGTAAATGGTCCCTAAACAGAGCAAATGCCGGTCGGGACTTCCGACCGGTATTTGTCCTGTGCCGTGTAAATGGCCCCTTACAGAACCTGCTTAAAGGGAATGGGTCATCAGAAAAATGACTTATTGTTTAACTCACATTTTTATGTTAAACACATTTTGTAGGAATTTTTGGTTATTTTTTTTTAATTTTCCATATCAGTTTCAGTATTTTTTTAATAGTCCTGTAGTTTTCACTTTGGCCACGAAGCCTAATAATTGTCTGACACTTCCTGTTCTGTTTAGAGAGCTTTTCAGCAGTGTGCTCATTATCAGTAACAGCAAGGTCAAGCTGAAAGGAGACACCATTGTGTACAAGATAACACAGAATCCACCAGTCACAAAGAGGAGATGTCACAGCTCCCCCTCTCCCCTCCCTTCACAGTGAAAACTCTCCGATACAAGTCTATGGGACAGAAACTGTCTTAAGAATCCTATGGGCATGAAGCTGCTGTAAAGTATCTCTCTGACTGCTGTTAAAGCAGTGCAAGCAAGAATGTCGTCCCCACAATCGTATATAGATGGCCGAATAAAGAAATCTACAATCAGGAAATAAAAACGACTGAGAGGAAAGAATATGGATCAGGGGCTTGATTTAATAAGCAAGAAAAAAAAATTGCGACATATTCCCTTTAAAGTTTCTGACAAGCGGTTGAAACTTTGGAAAAATCAAGCTATAAACACCATCACAAATTCTTTAATATAAACTTGTTTTTCAGGTTTAGTGAATGTGGGTGGATGAATCAGGGATGATGAATAAAAAGAGAGGGGGTGTTCTCACCATTTTCATGTCCCGAGAATGAATGAGACTTGGTTTATCCATTAAAATGTCCCAGATCTTCACATGTTTATCAGCCGAAGAGGTGACTAAGCAGCCTTTCACCTGACTGCTCAACTCCAGACCTGCATTAAAAAAAAAAAAAAAAAAAAAAAAAAGGCAATAGAATATAATCTGTAATACACGGATAATAAACTACAGTATACTTTATAAAGTGAGAACTGTGAACACATGAAGGTTGCATCAGCAAGATGTTCAACAGCATTATTTTATCTTTATAACTGAACAATGACATTTTGGTCGATGGGCCATGCCTGGTTTTTGCAGCCTGGCCCCATCCACTTGACCCGGCATCCTCAAATCGGCCCTCAGCTGTTGGGAAACTACAACTCCCATCATGCATTTATATAATTATAACAGTGGGCATGATGAGAGTTGTAGTTTCCCAACAGCTGGAGAGCCGCAGTTCGAGGATGCCTGCACTCGACTGTACCAAAGCCAGACACAACCCTCCGACAAGAGGGTCACCATTTCAAGATAAAATATATGGTTGTAAAGGTTTATGGTATGTTCACACGGCGTAATTGCGGCGCGTACAGGACGGCTGCAATTACGCCGGGTGTTTTGGGAGTCGCGCTGAACAGCGCGTACACCCGTGGTATGGGCGGGGAGGGTGGCGGACAGCCCGCGGCAAAAATTGACATTCATAACAACGCGGCGCGTATTTTGAAAATTACATTTCAATTATCTCCCGTCATAAACTAAAATATAAGTGAGATCTGTGAGAGCTAAGGATTCCGTAATATGGGCGCATTTCCACACATTATTTAAATAACTCAACCGCAAAATACGTAGCGAAACGCTCCCCAAAATAAGCCGTGGGAACATACCCTTTAGTCACACCGATTGCCACACAGTTGTCCGTAAAGTGGTTCCTTTTACATCAAAATAATCAACCCGAATCTGTACAATAAAATTGTGGCAAGAACGTCTGAAGCTGACAGATTAGATCTGCTGCTTGAGCAAACCTTCCTTCTTAAAAGTGACCTTTATGTAGTGCCAGAAACCATAGCAATTGTAATAGAAATTTTGCAGTCAGCAAGATCTTTGAATACTGCAACTTTGTGAAGACCGCAAATAAAACATCAATACGGCACTTGTTACAACAAACAAAGTGGAAAAAGACAGAATATTACAGCTCTAACTCACTATAGTTGATGGATAAAGTCAGAGACAAATAACCGAGCAGCTTAAAATGCACCTGCGGCCATCCCGGACATGTCCGTTTTAGAAAATACTTTATATTCCCTGTGAAACAATAATTCTGGAGCATCTCTGCTAAAATCTACATGTTTTGTAGTTCCCGTTATTCCCCCTGATATTATTTACCAATCTGTCAGATGGGTGTCACTAATAAAGGGCATATCCCTGTATAGTCTGACATTGTCCAATCAGTGCTGACAGTCAGTTTGTGAAATGGTAACACCCAGCTGACCGATTCAACAATTCATTTTCAGAATACCAGAGGAACAGCACAACATACAGTCAGGGTATGTTCACACTGTGTTCAGTCCGTGGGAACATACATTCTTAGATGCGTGTTAGGATCAATCTAACAACGTGCAGTGTAATTTAGATTGTTTTCAATGTAAAACAAGCATCAGCGTACAGATGAATGATCACTGATGCGCGTTTACTTGCGTCTTTTGGATCTATTCATAGAATTGTCACGTCCGTTCTTGACCAAAAGAGCAGCGACCCCTTTTAAAACTACAGGTTGCGTTCCTGCTGCATCCAACACGCATTCAAATACTCACCTGCATGTTGGATGCGTTTTGGATCCAATTGATGCAGTTTTTGGATGCGATCTTCGGATCCAAAAACGCCGTGTGAACACACTCTTATAAGAGAATATGCTCCAGAATTATTTCACAGGGAACACAAGGATTTACCTCTTTAAGAACCCCTTTAAGCCAGTCATTTTTTTGGCCCCCCGTTTCTTTGCTCCCTGCCTTTCCAAAACCATAACTTTTTTTTTTTAAACCACATAGACTATGAGGGCTTTTTTTTCCCGGCAAGATTATTTTTTAAAATGGGCAATGACTAAAATAAAGTACACTGGTAAAATAAAAAAATATTCTAAGTGGGGTGAAGTGTGAAAAACAATGTACTTGCACCACGTTTTGCTGGGTTTGTTTTTTGATGTAAACACATCTTTTAATGAAGAGTGATCAGCTTTGCGTTTACAATTCCGCAATAGCAAGTACAGGATTTTTGTTATGTTTTAGTCCTTAAAGAAAAAAAAAAAATCCACTCCATTTCTTATATTTGCTCTGCAGCGCTATTTTATGCAACCAATAACTTTGTTCTTCCACCTATGGCTGATGAGGGGCTCTATTTTTGCGGGCTTAGAGGGGTTTTTCTCACACATAATTCATCTCCCTCAGCCTTTTTTTTTGGGTATATTTTAAATTTCAGGGGCTTTTTTTAACTGGCTTCTATTTGCTACAGTCAAGCCGGGTCGTAGTATGAAACCAGTGCTGGCAGCCACATGAAAGTATCCAACGATTGACAATTTTTTTAAATTTTTAAATTTTTCTGCAAAACTTTAATTATTCCAAATGAAAATTAAAAAAACCCGATTTCATTTTGTGGTAATCCATTCAACCGTATTTATAAAAGTTCAAACAACAAGACATTTTCCTAAATCAATTTTTTCTAAATAGAACCCCTTCTTTTATCTTCATTTTTCTTAAAGGGATATCCTTAACGGCCACGACGTGTCCGCAGCTATGGAGTCGACATCAGATTTTGGATGGCATTTTGACATTTGCCGTGTAGACCTATCCTAAATTTGGTGTGCCCTCAAAATTACTCAACACCAGCAATCAAGTCAAAATTCTGACAACAAAATTAAAACCCTGTGACTTTTAGCGGGGTACCTACTACTACACTTGTTGGATGTAAATGGGTACAACAAAGTATATGGTGGAAATACCCTTTTAAAGGACCCCAGAATAAAGGGGCCCATTCATGGTTTATCCAGGGCGTAATTTCAGGTGGCGGGCCCAGTATTTACCCCCGCTTACCAATGCAATCTTAAAAACAGGCCATTAGTCAAACTCCTCAGACAACCCATTTAACTCATTCTAAAAGTGTTGCTTCACCTTACAATTATCCATTAAAAGAAGAAGAGTTTTTTTTCCAAGCAATTACTAATTTTATATAGAAGATACTACCAGACCTTTTACCATCATGACCCTTTAATGTGAACATGGCTTGCCTCCTCATCAAAACATACACAAAACCCGTTTTTCTGTGTTTCCTAGAGATGATAGGATGGTAAGGGATTATATGAATAATACTGGTCTCTACAATAAAACAAGAGACTTCTCCACTATCTACAAAGGCTCAGAACAATAGTTGACTCAAGCTCATTTTATTTTTATCACAGGAGCATCTTCTCGTCTTGCTCCGTATTGTGCGGTTTCCGGTTATTTCACCCAAAAAAGTTACTGAACAAAAAGATGGGGGTTTCCATTAGTTTCCTGGGGCGTTCCCCCACAAATGACTCGGCAGCCAAAATTTGGACAAAGTCAGACTCTGCAGGGACATCCCCTTCCCCCAATTGGTAACTCCCAGATGACTGATGCAGTAAAACATTTCTAGGAGGAATAACAGAGGAACAGCACAACACAGAGTTATAAGAGAAGATGCTCCAGGATTGTTATTTCACAGGGAACACAAGGATTTACTAAAACATATTTTGGGAACGGCTACAGATCCAATTTAAAGTAATTGGAAGGTATTTTTAATTCACTAGAATAAAAGTTGTGTTTAAAACTAGGGCAGATGTTATATAGAGATTGGGAGATGCAAAAACCGAGGCACGCATGTTCTGCTCACTGGCGACAAGTCATGAGAAGATCATTATGGTTGTAATTCTTACAATGACTTCATGTTGCCTGAAACGTAAAAGCCTGATTTTTGCTACCTGCACGATTATCCATGGGAAGTGTCCACTACTGCAGCTCAGCCTTAAAGGGGTATTCCCAATCTCATTGACTAGCTTTAAACATGTAGGCAAAGTGAAGCACAGACTATTAACAAATATATTGCTTTTTTGATTTTGCTTCTTTTTTTTTTTTTTTAGAGTTTGAGCAGCTCTGGTCTCCTGCTTGTGTACACAAATCTCCCCAGTTACTGACCACCTTTTTCTACATTTGCATTGGGCAAAGGAAGGGTGGTTGGCTGGTGACATCACTCCCTGCCGCGTTTCATCAGCAGGACAGAGCTTCGTCTCGGATCTTCTCTTTCTGAGAAAAACTTTAACCCTAAGGCCATGTTCACATGGCTTAAAATGGGCCACATTTCAGTCCGTAATTACGCACCGAAGTGCGCCAATTACGGGCTGAAAACGGCCCATTCATTACGGTAGTCCACAGTTCTCATAGAGAACTATGGATTACGTCTCCTCTCCCTGCTCGGCGAATCCGCCGCAGGGGGAGATAATTGACATGTCACTTTCTAGCGGCGTATCCGCGCGCTAGCAATGATTGTCTATGGGCCGGCGAGGGGCCGGCCCCCCCCCGCTCCCGGCCACACGGCGTAACTGCGGGGCGTAATTACGTCCCGCAGTTAAGCCATGTGAACATAGCCTTAGGCTATGTTCACATGGCTTATTTCGGGGCGTATTTACGGGCGTAATTACGTCCGCAAATACGTCCCGAAATACGGTTCAAATAATGAACCATTAGATTAGCATGGATTCCAATGTAAAATACGCCTCATCGTTCACACGAGGCGTATTTTCGCGACGTATTTGCAGGCGTAAATACGATCGTAAAATAAAGTCCCCTGTCACTTATTGAGGCGTATTTCGCAACGTAAATCCCCATAGTAAAGAAGGGGGAATGTATTTATGACGCAAAATACGTGCCACACTTTGTGACACGTATTTGAAACTTATTTCAGGACGTATTTGCGGACGTAAATACGTCCGTAAATACACCCCGAAATAAGCCGTGTGAACATAGCCTAAGAGTTCCTGACCTGAGAGCAGCCTTGTGCCATCCTGTAAGGTCTGCAGAGCACATTAATGTATAATCACAACAAAAAAGGTAACAGAGGAACTCCGCAGATAACAGTGTGGCTTTGTAGCATGTAAGTTTTTCTCTCTCTCTAGAACTTTCCTCTCATGACATATACAGCTTTGCTAGTGCACATGTATAGTGAAGATATCCTGTTTGGACAGTGTCATTGTTTTTCACTACCCCTCTACCAGTGATGTTCCTGTAATAGGCTCAGCTAGGAATAGGCACTGGCAGAGCTAAAATGTCAGTCATTGCTGTGCCATTATTAAGAAGATTTCACCTCGTGCTGCAGTGGCATGCTGAAAGTTGTTGTTCCACAATTACTATCTCCTGTGGACCATGGGACTACAAGTGCCAGCATGCCTCATAAGTCTCCATTTGTAATTAGGGGACAGATGTTATTTGGAACGGTGTAAGTCGGGGACTGCTTGCAGTTACGACTGATTCCGCCTGCTAACAGTAACTGCCAGCTGTAACTAACCTCCAGCGCCCACCTCCTGTCCCAACATATTTGACTCACATGCATGTCACAATCTGGAAGGGGTTAGAGAGGAACAGATTGATAATCATACTTCCTAACGAGTTTTACTTACTAAAATGTTTCTGGGTGAGAAATGGTTCCATGTGACTCGCTCGACTTGTCCACTAAATCTCCATGTTCTGTGGTTTTCCTGGGGACTCCTGCAGTCGTATAATATTACAGACCTAAGAAGAAGATACAATATAAATATTCTAATAGTGCAATAACCCTTAAAAGGGAGCTAAACAGCCTGGATCCCGCTGCTAGGACCTGAACTGATCAGATGCAATCTACCAACAGCAAGCAAGAAAAATGATTACACCTACTGGGTAATTCATGGACATGCTGGGGCCTCTCGAATTGAGGAATTTTAAGGCTATGTCTACACAGCAAAGGTTTTTCAGCGGATTTGCAGCAGATTCAGTATTTAGAATCTGCCAAAAACCCGACTGTAACCAGCGCTGTGTACACCGCATTGAAATATCCATTAAGTAGTCTACATAGCACAGATTTTTTTCCGGTGGATTTTCAAACCTGCTGGGTCTTCCACAAGATTGCCGTCGGATTCCCGTACATTCAATGTACTGGGTCATCGGCAAATCTGAAAACCGACCACAGTTTTTACCACAAATCTGCGGCAAAAACTATCCAGTGATGTTAAAATGCCGTCGGATTTTGGATGCCATTTTAACATATGCTGTGTAGACAGTCTAAGGGGCCTGCTGCACGGATTTTTCATTAAGGTCCGTGTTAAAGTTTGACAGCCTGTTTACAGACGGCTTTCAAAACCGAAAGCCGGCTGTAAATCCAGCTGAAAAACCTGGGGGGTGTGGGGGGGGGGGGGGGGTTTGACATGTTGACATGGCCGTGTGAGGAAGCAGACTTGAGAGCTCCTCCACACTTTCTTGGCTCCATCCGACTGCATCTACGTCTTACCATGGGGAGATCCTCCAGAAGAGCAAAAAAGGACCCCCCGACATCGAAGCAGGGGGATATTGGCCAGTATTTTGGCCGTTATTCCGCCCTAATGCCTCAGGATGCCCCACGCCACGAGGCCTCTCAAGATGGCGCCCCGGCCGGCACGGCTCCTCTCCCTACACAGCCAGCGTCTCTACAGCCAGCCTTACCTGCCACACGCTCCGGACGTCGCAGGCGGGACACCGAGATCCTCGCAGCCGAGCCGACATCCTCTGCTCCCTCCGCTGCCCCTGCAAGGGGAGTGGCGCCCCCGGCTCCGATGTCACGGCGCGCGGCGGATCCTCTGCGGGCGCTCAAGCCGGGTGAGTCCACCATAAACCCCCGGGAACATGGGGCCCGGCGGCACCCCTTTTCCGTGGCCGGGGGGAAACAGCAGGCGCCTCTGACGAAGCTTGCCCAAGCGGGCCTCGGCCGCGCCCGCAAGACGGAAAATGGGCTCAGGACGGACACCTTCCTCTCCTCACGCGGAGGGCCCCCCAGGGGGGAGCGGCCTGCCCCGAAACCTCAGGCCCACCGGGGGCTGAATCCGGACGGGCGGCAATTTCTTCCCCCGGGGGGTCGAA
The DNA here is from genome assembly GCA_025379985.1 of Phyllomedusa bahiana. Taxonomy (NCBI): domain Eukaryota; kingdom Metazoa; phylum Chordata; class Amphibia; order Anura; family Hylidae; genus Phyllomedusa; species Phyllomedusa bahiana. Next base: position 62,501 of record JAODAL010017920.1, on the reverse strand, counting down.
GCAGGAGCCCGGGGGGAAAGCGCACACCATGCGGCCCCTTTAAAAGGTTTTACAGCGACAGAGGGCCCGGATCAGAAAGCTGGCCCTCTGCAGACCCCCCTGAAATGGGCCCCGGGGGCGGGACCCGGTGCCGGGTTCAGGAGGATGGGATCTGCTCGCGTCCACCAACAGACCCCGGGACCCACAGCGGGGCTCCAGCCCAAGGTCAGTCCCCACAAAAAGTTTTTGTTCTCTTCCCCTGGGCCATACAGGGAGGGGGGGAGACTGCCCAGGGAACATGGACACCCCCCAGTTTGGGGGGGACTCTACCAAAGGGCCCCCTGGGGGCACGCCCCCTCACCCTCATGGACCCCCACCTTTTATTTAAGGATTGCGGTCCCCCGTATGGCCCTCCCCCCCTGGGGTGCTCCCTGAGGGGGGGTTTTGGATCCGGCCAGCACCGGGCCACAACCTGGGGGATGCCCCAACTGGATCCCCCCCACCCAACCCAGGTCCGGCACCAACACCACAAATTTTGACTGCTAGGGGCCTTGCTGCCCGGGGGTTCTATTTTCCAATCAAACCCCGGGCACTCCGGGGGGGGGTTTTGAGGGGGCCTCCCCTGGGCTTCGGCCTCATCCCCTCAGTGGGGGGGTTGCAGCGGCCTTTCCCAGAGGGGAGGGGGGGGGGGGGGGGGGGGGGTTTTACTGTGCACTCCCCCCACAGGGCCCAAAGGGGTCTTCTTGGCCTATAACCCCCGGGACAAAAAGCTCCAGTCCCCCCCCACATCCCGCCTCCTCCACCGGGGGTCTCTGCACCTTCTTTTCAGGTCCCTACCTCTCTCAAAAATAAAGGGGATAAAGACCACCCCCAGGTTTTGAATTCATATTACTCCAACACTCCCCAAAACCAAAAAGCCTTTGCCCCCAGGCCGGGGACTCTGTTAGGGGTTCTCCTGGGGGAAGGCTACAGATCTTTGCTCCCCCCCCAGCTTTCTGCAAGGCCCATGTCCCTTTTAGGGGGAATTTTGCCCACTTTTGCGGATCGCCAAATTTTAAATTTCAAACCCTGCCCACCACAGGACTTTTTTTTTGCCATGGCCCCAGGGGTTGTTAGAGGAACACGGGAAAGGGGAGCTTTGACAATTACGCACAGCCCTCTCTGATTCGACCAGGGGGGATACCCTGCAAAAAGCTCGGGCCCCCCTCTAAACCTTTTCTTTAGAAAACCCTACAAGCGGTGGCCCAAATCCCCATACCCAATTATTTCACTTGAAGAGCACTTAGACACGGGGAGAATGGGGGTCGTAGAAATAACCTAAGGATCCGTGGCCCTCCCAAATCATTTTGGGTTTCAGACCTCAACTCCACGGTTTCTGTCATTTTTTAACAAATAAGGGGCCCTTGAACAGTTTATCGGGGCTGGATATGTACTGGGGCCCTTCGCCCCGCTCCCAAAAGGGAACTCATTTGTCCCGGATTTTTGCCCGTTTTTTTGCCCCTTTTTTGTTCTTAAAGAGGACACAATGCAGCGCCTTTTTTGGGGGGCGGGATCCTGTTTACAAGGGGCCAGCCCCCCCAAAACGTTTTCCCCAGATCTGTCACTTTTTTTCCCTTTACCCACAGCGAGCTATGCTGAAGCCTGGGTTTAAAAGGTACTCAAGGAGAAAAAATACCCCGTATAGGGGGGGGTTCCCTTTGCTCTTATTGTCCGTCAGGGAGGGCCAAACCTATACCCTGCGCCCCTCCGGGGGATCTCCCAAATTTCCCTAAACGGATTTACGATTACTGACGAAACCCTCCCCCCGGGCCGTCCTGGACCCCCAAATTTCTCGGGGGGAAATTTCTAGTGCTGATGCCCCAAGGGGGGGGCCCATGCCCTGGACCCATTTTTGGCGCTAGGTCTCCCCCCGGGAGGCTAGGGGGGGCCTAGGCCGCCCAGGCGCAAAACAAACCTGGTTCCTTGCTGGCCCTTTCTTTTTTTGGGGTTAAACCCCTAGTTAATGTCAAGGGGGCCCTGTTTCAAAACGTAGCCCCTTGGCCCCTGTGAGTAAACCATATTCCCCATCGGGGAAAAAGGGCTTAGTTAAATTTTTAATTTGGATGTTGATAGCTTTTTTACTGTTTTCCAATATTCTTAGGGGGGCTGCTTTTTTTTTTAAACATGCCTTTTTTCCCCCGGCTCCCCCAATGGGTTTTCGGGAGTCCCCCACCCCCTTTCTGCTGGTTCTTTTTACCCCCTTTGGTTGTAATGGGTTGTTTTTGTGGCTGGCGGGGTTTCCCCCTTTCCCCTTGGGGCCCCCCCCCCCAGGTTCAGTTTTTTTTGTTTTTTGGGTTTTTTTTGTGTGTTTTTGTCTTCCTTCCTTGTGTGTTTCCCCTTCCCTCCCCTGGGGCTCGGTAGTCCCCGGGACCGGGTTTGGCTTAAAGCTTCTTTGCAGGCCTTGAATGGGGGACCTTCAGATAGTAATTCAACCCCAAAGGGGGTCTCAATAACCCGGTAAAAAACGTCCCTCAAATATTTTATCACTTCCATGGGAAAAAAAAAACCCCAAGATTGTGGTTTTAAAACAGACTCATTTAAGTCGGACCTTCCCCCCGACATTAAAAAATAGATACTAAAACCCCTTTGGGTTTTTTCCCAAAATTTACCCTCATGCTAAAAGTAAGGGAGTGGCAATTGCTATTACAATTTACTGTCGCACGGGTTTGTGAACTGTGCCCTTGATAGGAACGAGATACCTGGTTTTGCCCTCTCCCACCCAAGGGGCGCTGTTTTTACGTTTGGGTAAAGGGTTTTATGCCCCTAATCGGGGGCAGGCCCTTTTCCTTTTTTAAAAAAAGTTTGGAATGTTAAATTCTCACCTTACTATTTTGGTTTTTTTAAATCTCATTTTGACCCCTTTTCTTGGATAACTCTTCGGGTCGGTTTCCAAAAACCTTTTGGGTTTTAAAAAAGGTAAAAGGGGCTTTTTCCCTTGGGTTTCCGGCCTGCGATGGGGGGCGGATCCAACCCCCAGGAAAAGGGATTAGTTTTTACTCCCCCCCTACAATACCTAAAAGTGGGATCGACTAGTTCTTTTGCGCACCTCCCCTTCCATGGTTGAGATCCCCGTCAATCGGTAGGGGTTCTGGGGTTTCGATCATGCCCGGGGTTTTTAACCTCTTTTTACTTCCCTACTTCATCAGCGCAAAAAAACCCTGGGGGCCCTAAAATTGAACCCTTTTATTAGCGACTCTGTCGGGCGGATTGCGCGGACCATTGACCATTCCTTTCAGATCATGTAAACGACCCCACCCCTCCCACAATGAAGGGAACCTTTAAAAAATTTTGTGCTCAGGGGCCCCCCTTAAAAAAAACAGGGGAAGTGGTTGAAAAAACCCCGTACTCCCCACTATTGGGCGGTTTTTGCAAAAGGTGAGCCCCCGGGAAAACTACAGCATAAGAAGGCTCTTTCCACCTCTGTACTGCAGGAACTGGGGAGGCTTTAGCTATAAGTCCGACGGCTCTTTGGGGTTGGGGTGGGGGAAGCTTATTTAGACTCGAGGAGTAAAAATTTTTTGAGTACGGGGAAAAAGAGTGGTTATTTTGCTTGCCAAAGCTTCCAGGGGGCCCAAAAGGGCGGGGCCCCCTTTATTCCTGCATTTTGGAAAACATTCGGGTGCCCTGGTGCATAGTCTGGGGGGTAGGGGGAGGAGTCCCATGCCCTTTTTCTGCAAACTATCACCTTTCCCGCTGTTTTTCCCCCTATGGGCCACATGCCCACCAAGGGCCCCCAAACGGCTTTTTTGGGCAAATGTCCTTTCAGAAAAGGGTTCAGGGAGATGGAGAGCCCTTCCAAGTGAAGAAACTGGTCCCCGGTCATTTGGGAATCCGGGGGGGGGGGGGGGGGGGGGGGGCTTTTTTTTTTTAAGTCCCTTGGGGCCCGCCCCTCATCCCAGTGATGCTCCCAAAACCCACAACGCCCTTTTTCCCCCGTAATGCATTTTTCCCAAACCCGATTTACCAGGGCCCCCGTAGGTTTTTCCCCAAGCTGGCAAAGACCCCCAGGACTGTGGGAAACTAAACGCCCTTTTTCTCTCTTAAAAAGTAACCCCAAAGAAACTACGCTAAACTTTTAGGCTAATCCTTTTTAAAAAATCTCTTGCCCTCTCTTATTAATTTCCCACCGGGGCTGTTTTGTGCCCCGGGGGGAGGGACGGGGCAATACTTCCCAAAAACGGGTGGATCTGGGTCCCGTACGCGATTTTTCAAAAATTCCCCTTTTTGGTCCTTCTTAGACCCCAGGGTATCTTGGGACTCCCTTTTCCCTCAACACTGCGTACGTCGGACTGGGCCCCCCTCTTTACGGGGCCCGGTTATGGCCCCCTTTTTACGACAAAACTGGGGCAGCTAGAATTAAAATTAAGGTCCTTGTCTGAGGGCTTTGAGATTCGGAATGGTACTAGACAGGGTTGTCCCCCTATTCCCCCGGTTTTTTTATGTACTTGGGTTTTGGGGGCATTTGATTGGGGGCTATTCGACCCAACCTGGACATCAAGGGGGTTACGATAGGGGGAATGCGAGTTTTAAAATTTTCCCCATTTGCGGGCGAAACCCCCTCAATTTTTGTGCGAGAAACCCCCATACCTCGCTTCCCCCCCTGATGTCTGAGTTGGCACGTTTTTCTCAATGGTCCCAATTTTCAAGATCCCAAACTTTTTTAAATCAGAGGCTACGATGTTCAAAACCTTAAAGGGGGTGGTTTGGGTCCCTTAAAAAGTTTAAATTTCCCTTTTTTTTGGCCCTCAAAAGGCTTTTTTATCTAGGAATTCAGATCCCAGGAACTTTTTCCCCACTTATTTGATGTTTTAAATTTTTTACCTCCCTTACAAAAAAACTCCGGTTTTTTACCCAGCCAACGGGGGGTTTAAGAACTTTTTCTTGGTTCGGCAGGATAACATCTTGAAAAAGGGCCATTCCCCCCGAAATTGCTCTACTTATTTCAAACCATGCCCATCGCCCCCCTACATCGTTTCCCCGGATAAGACTCCACTTTTTTCAGTGAATTTTTTTGAGGTACTGGGCGCCCGAGGGAAACCCTTTGGGAACTCCCGCTCGTCCCCAAAAATGCCGGGGGGGAGTGGGGCTACCTGACTGTAGACTATACTAACCCCACACTAGATTTCTGGGTCTTATTTTATGTACACGAAAAAAAATGGGGGTACATTGCACAAGCTGTGAGTCCTTTTTTCTCTGATCTCTCTTCCCTGGGTTCCAAAATTGAATTTTAGATTCAACCACCTTGTTTTTTTACCACAGCTTGTACATGGCTGTGATTTAAACCTTTCCCCAATCTTCAGAAGTTTTTAGGGCCCGGGAAAGGGCCCCAAATTTTTCCCGATCACGGAACCCAAACCCCTTTTTTCCCCCCGGGGGAAAACTAGGGAAATCCTTCCCAGGTAGGGTCAAAACTACACCCCCCCTTGTAAAAAATATCCACGGGTAGGTTTTTCTCCGTCCCCCTATTGACCTTTGGGGGCTGGGGCCCCCCAACCCCCAAAATATCCCCTATGAGTATGTCCCCCCTTCCCGCACTTGTTTCCTCTATCAGGAATTTTATTATAAAAAACCTTTGGGAAACCCCTTTTTAGAAACTTTGTGTTCAAAGGAAACACCTAGACAAGCCCATTTCCCCTTTATCTATAAACTCTGCTTTTGCCGGGGGAAATACCTCTCCCTTCCAAATTTTAGAACTTTTGGGGAAAGGGGGAAATTCAAAAAATCCTTCACGAAGGCCCCAAGGGGGCAAATTTTTTCCCCTCACCCCACAAGGAGTTATAGCATTTAAGGCGCAGGAAAAAGGGGTTATAAAATCCTGTCCCCGTTGGTATAAAGGGGGCCCCGGGCCCCAAATCCCCCCAAAATTTTTACCCCAATACTCGATGTTGTTGGAGATTAAAAAAAAGGAAAGGGGGGGAACTATGACCCCATTCTGGTTGGGGAAAAGTGGGGCCTTGCAGGGTTTGGAAAAAAAAGGCCTGCAGGCCATTAAAGGGTTTTTAAAGGGGTCATTGCCCCCAACACTCCAAAGGCCAAGTTTTTCTTTTTGCTAAAATTCTCTGTTGGGACATAAAAAAAAAATCTTTTAAAGAAAATCCCTCCAGGAGCCAAAAAGATAATCCCGCGTAAGTGGAAAAAAAAACCCCTCCCCCCCCAGTGTTGGGGTGGGTTGAGGATGGGAGCCTTTCCCCATACCCCATGGAGTAAATTTTTAGCAAAATATCCTGGGAAAAAGGGAAGGGTTTTTTAGGAAAGTGGAACCCCGGATCTTTTATAAGGGTTCCCCTGGGGTTTTTGGGTTAAATGGGGGGTGAGTGGGAGTTTCGAGGGGTGAAGCTTGGACCCTTTGGGGTTGAAATTTAGGGGGTCTGTAACCCCCCCCCATTTACCATCTTTGTGTAATCAGCTGTCGCCCCTTTCCCCGGGGGCTGCCGGCCCGCACTTTCCTTTCCCTTGTCCCCTTTTTCCCTACTGTTTTTTTTTTATATATATATATTTATTTTCCCAGGTACCACCCCGGGGGGTTTTTTCCTTATGCCCATTTCATATTCCTTTTGGTACTTGTATTTTTTTTTATTGTTAAAAGAAAAAATTTAAAAAAAACTTTAAATTTTAAAAAACCCGAGGGGGGGGGGATAACCCTTTAAGGGGGTTTTGCAAAGACCCTATAAACCCTGCAATACACATTACAACCAGATAAACCCTTTAGGTTTTTAAGATACACATAAAAAATAACTTATTTTTACATATAAAAAAACAAAAGAACTAGTATGTTCCCCACTACACCCTTTCAAAATAACCCTAATTTGAACCCAAAATTGGGGCTAAAGCCCCAACGGAACCCAAAACCCAACCCCCGGCCATAACCAAAAACCCTAACAAGTACTTTGGGAGACAAAAAAGAAATAACATTAAAATTTTAAGTGGGGAAAAAAATCACTCAAAAATATTAAAATTTTAAAAAAAAAACTGCTGCCTAGGGGTTTAAAATAGTTTGGCGAAACATCTTTTAAATTTTTTCCCTTTTTCCATAATTTTTCACTGGGATTGTTTTCCCATACTGGTAACTTTTACCCTTCTATTTTTGGAGTGTAAATTTTTTTCCCCATATATGAATGTTAGTTCTATATAGTCTACCAGTAGTTGTTAGGGCTTTGTGGGGGGGCGTTAGGGTAGGGTTTCCCGTTGGGGTCGCCCTTGTTGGGGCCCAAAAAAAAAAAAAAAAAAAAAAAAAAACAAAAAAAAAAAATTTTTTTTTTTTTTTTTTTTGTTTTTTTTTTGGTTTTTTTTTTTTTTTTTTGTGGTTTTTTTTGGGTTTTTTTGTGTTTTTTTTTGGGTTTTTTTTTGGTTTTTTTGTGTTTTTTTTTTGTGTTTTTTTTTGTTTTGTTTTTTTTATTATTTTTTTTAATTTTTTTTATTTTTATTTTTTTTTTAAAAAATTAATAAATTTTTTATTTTATTTTTGGTGTTATTTTTTTATTACTGACGGGTTTTTTTGGTTTTTATTTTTTTGGTTTCTTTTACTTTTTATTGGGGATTTTTTCAAAGGGTATTAACTCATCTTAGGGTTTTTCCCCCTTTTTCTACAAGTAAGAATGGAGAGCTGTTTTGTTTCAATTTCTCCCCGCTTTTTGTAATGATATGTCAGGTAAATTTTACAAAACACGTGTCAAAAAAAAAGGCCCCCCCTTCACCTTTTTTTGGGTCATGGGGAGCTTAAACGCATGCCGTTTGGGAAACCCCAAAATCCTTTAAAGGGTGCACCAAGGGTTCCAGAGGGGGTGGGACCACAATGGAGCGGCACTATTTGGTTTTTGGGGCCCCCGAAAAAGCAATTTTTATTACTCTTTTCCCGCAATTTAATTGGGGGTGGCAAATTTCCAACAGTCCTACCCCCGGGATCTTAGTCAACCTCCAACAGCCCTCGTAGGGCAACCACAATATTTAAATTTCCCCCCTGAAAAAAAAGTTTGACCCCCTTTACCAAAAAAGGGCCCCCACCCAAAAACAAATTCTGAGGCAACTTTGACTTCCCTTTGCAAGAACAACTTTGTCAGAAGCCTGAAAAGCTGCCTTTTTGGGGAACTGCTAAAAACAAACCCTTCGGGAGGGGCGTTACAAGCAGGGGCCCCCCCTCAAAAAATGATTTTGGGAACATAGCTCACATGGGGCCTTTTTTTCCCAGAAAGACAACAGCAACACGTATCAAGCAGTGCATAGAAATCAAAACTTGGGAAAACAGTTACTTCCCATACATAACCATAAGATCAGGGACTCAAAAAAATAGTGCTTTGAAAAAAAAGGAAACATCCTAGATCTGCAAATCCTCAAAGATTTGAGCTCCAACTACAAGTGCATCTGAGCACCAGGCATCAAAAGATAATTGCTTTAAAAGTGGGTAAACACAATGCATTTTTTAACAAGATGCCTCCGAAACCTTTTCATTGGGGGACTGCGCACAATGTGATTTATGACAGAGCTCATCAAAAAATAAAATTTACATCCCACCAAGGGTTCATCCGTATTAGATAAATGTGCTAAAACAGCAGCACATGCCCATCTGCTGCGGAGCTAGACAGCGTCCCCGATGTACTGCCATTCACATTATCGATGTACTCTGTAACAAAAAGTCAGAAGATAAAACCGGATTCAATTTCCGCTCAGCACGACAGATGGCCTGGACTAGATTTGTAGCATTTTGTTGGACGGATGACGATTGTGCCTTTGGTTGTCATTGACTAGGTTGCCACCATGAAGCAGAGATTATTACAAACCAAAAGATCTAAACTTAGACCATAATTTTCAGATTATAAAATGCACTTTTTAGCATATAAAAAATAACTCTTGAAAGTCTCAGTCGGCAATCCTCGAGTGCTTCCTCAACGTTTAGGCAGAGCACCATTGGCAGAACAGGGTGGCCATTTTTAGTTGCACAGTCACAGATGCGGCTCTATCGGGAAGCTGAACGCAGTGTGCACATTGCGTTCAGCTTCCTTGCTAACCTGCCTTGATCATACATATCAGTGTCTGGTAAGAGAGTAAACATTTCTTACCAGACACTGATATGTATGATCAAGGCTGGGTAGCAAGAGAAGCTGAACACAATGTGCACTCTGCGTTCAGCTTTCCGATAGAGCAACACCTGTGACTAGTTGAGATACGAATCTTGCCTCAGGCAGCAGTTTGTCATGTCCCGAAGTAACAAAACAAACCCATACATGACGTATTCTCGTACTGGGCTCTGCTCTAGACTCGCATCTAGGCCTGTGATGAGCTAGTATCTGTTAAAGGGGTTATGCCATCACAAACACCGATTGCATATTAACAGGATATGCCATCAATGTGACAGAGTTGCAACATGAACCTATCTCAAGAATAGGCTGTATTTAGGGAGCTTTCACACGCAGCTGCATTTTTTGCGCAGCAATGTACAGCATTAATTGCTGTGCCTTTCTGCAAAAAAAAAAAAAAAAAAAAAAGCACGCATCAAATAAACTCACCGTGTAAAAGCACCCTTAGAGCTCCCATTTAAATGAATGGAGAGTGACTGTACAGTTGCGGCCACTTTTCCATTCAGAATAGGGAGTTTCAGAGGCCCATTCGTGAGACAGGTGTGGGTCCCAATGACACTAATGTCCTATCGTCTTACTATTCCATCAATGTTTGTAATGATAAAACCCCTCCAAGAAAATGGTAGCCGCAAGTAACTGGCCACTTTCCAAGATCACTGCTGGGCTAGTAGTGGTGTGTCTGAGCATGGTCAGTCAATGGTTTCACTGTCAGGCCATCATTTTTTCCACTTTTGGACGGTCTCCTTAGTGGAAGTAAGAAGACTGTAAAAAGCATAAGCAGTACACTTTACTGAGAAGACTCCTCAGCCCTGATCTATCACGGCCAGTTGTCTGTTATTACATCCACACAGATAACACATGGTTTAAAGGGGTTGTCTCGTTACAGCAGTTGGCCTTCATTTATGCTGGTTGCCAAGCAGAGCTTGTGAAATGGAGGGGCGTGTTTCTCCTCCCAGCAGGGAGTATCTTCTCTCTGCAGACACGCCCCAAAGTGTGCATGTGAGGATTCATTCTGTGTGAGCTGGGGGAAGGGAGAGGTTCTAAGCTGTCATTGGAAGGGAAAAGCTAAGTGTAATTTGATAGTTTATATCTAAATTTCTCGCTCTCTCTACATACTTTGTAACTAGAATGGGCATTTGACATTCAGACTCTGGGAAAGAGGGGTGATCTTTTTTTTTCTGTCTCTCACACAGTGATATATCCTGCAGATTATTACACCTCTGACCTCTACAGATCTGCAGAACAAAACTATACACTATCTGTGTGTTTACATGCACATCTCACAAGTGGTTTACGTGGGACCTCGCATCTGTCTCAGAAAAGTTTTTTACATGGGACTGCACGAGGCACAAAACTGATTTATGTGGGACTGCACATCGGTGTTGCAAACTTGTTTTACGTGAAACAGAATACAGCTGTGTTCTCTCTCTGTATGTAATATGTGTGGACTGCACATCTTACAAGGGACTGCTGTGTACAGCTGTGTTCTCCATTTCTGATTTACGCGGGACTGTAGATTTGTGTGTCACAAATCTCTCTCTCTCGAGTCTGTGCACACTACTGTTTGTCAATGCGCTCCGGTCTGCGACCTCATCCCTGCCTGCGCGTTCTCGTCCGCGACCTGTTCACTGCATCCACATAGCTTGTGCGTTCTCATCCGCAACCTGGGCGTAATCCGACCTGGGCTCAAACATGGTTGCTAAGCACAAATAAAGCAGCCCGTTCTCATAAACCATAGCACTTTGCTAATGATAACCAAGGACGTACATGCTTAGATTTTTAGTCCCCTCATTTTAAACTATGATCTTTGTAGCGAGACAACCCCTTTAAGTATACAATATAGGTCATGTTGTAAAAATATGTGTATGGAGAGTAGGGTGCACATCCATTAATGTATGGATACAAACTGATAGCATACAGCAGATATGAGGTGTAACTGCCCTGTGTAGGGATAAACAAAAGTGTGTATAAAGGGGGCCTGGGTCGGTGGGAGCTACTTATATGTATGTACAATAAATTATTCCAATTATTTTCCAATATAGAGACATGCATAATGCAAGAGTGAGGAGGTTACTGACTCTTAGACAACCAGGGATGTTTTAATTAGCTTTTTTTGTATTAGCTGCATTTTATAATTCAAAAAATAAATAATGCTACTAACAGAACAGATAGGTCCATCTCTGTCAACAGGTTAAAGATTTATGTACTTTGACAAGGTCCTCAAACAATTAACCAATTACGACGTATCACTGTTGGGACCCATGGGATAAGTTGGAAGCAAGCATCAATTCCACTACAGCACCACCACAGCAGACATAAATTATTACACTATTCTCACTGTCTTGTGATGAATGGACATGCCGGGACCTCCAGAGTAAGAGACAGTCTTTGTAGTCACTTCAGGCTCAGGCCATGTTCACACGGCTTATTCTGGGACGTAATTCAGTCCGTAATTACGCGTCAGAGTGCGGCAATTACGGGCTGAATCCGTCCCAGTAACTACGGTAATGCACAGTTCTAATAGAGAACTATGCATTACGTCTCCTCTCCCTGGTCGCCGAATACGCTGAGGGGGGAGATAATTGACAGGTCACTTTCTAGCGGCGTATACGCGCCGCTAGCAATGACTTTCTATGAGCCGGCGAAGTGCCGGCCCCCCGCTCGCTCCCGCCACGCCGGCGTAATTGCGGGGCGGAATTACGCCCCGCAGTTAAGCCGTGTGAACATAGCCTAAGGAAGATACACAGGGCTCCTAAGTAGACCTCCCACAAAATGTATTTATTTATTTTTATATATATACACACACACACATATATACACATACACGAAAAAGGCAGCACTTCCCCAGAAAAAAAGTTTTATCGGGTGCCAGCAATACAAAGACCCCCATCAGAGTCCAGCATATAAAAAAAATTAAATGAGCTTGAAAAAGGCTTATTCTGAGCTGAAACGTCACCCTCTTTGGACATGCAATAAAGCACTGTTGATTTTTTTTTCATTTGTGAGTGCCGCAAATATACATACACACACTAAAAAAAATATAAATAAAGTTTATTTTTATTAATATATATATATAATATATATATATATATATTATATATATATATATATTATATATATATATATCATAATATATATATTATATATATATATATATATATAGATAGAGGTACTGGAAAATAGGTTTTGGAAACCACTGAGCTACTTGTTTCAGAGAAATCTGAGATACAAGTGTTATAGCAAATATAGTTATCATTAGCGATCAGCTCTATAACTAAGAGAATGAGGACACAATCTTCCATACTAGGTTTGCTAATCAGGAGTCTAGGAAAGCATGATGACCACCCACCAGAGCTGTAATGGTCCATGTCACCTGGTAAATTAGGTCTACACAATGCAGTCTAGAAATAGACCTTAAACTGCCATAAAACAGCTGGCAGATAACAGTGGGGAATCTGAAATTTCCCATGTAGTCTATTCTAGTCAGAAAGCGTCTGTAATGAAGCAATTATGATAACATTGGGGCATGGCTCTTCAAAGGGGTGTTTAGGGAGTACAAAAGCTTGTTCCTCTGTTGGGGTATGATAAAAAAAAATAAAAAAAAAAAAATAGAAGACTAGTTCTATCCTCCTTGACCATTCCATCCGGTACCGACAGCCGTCCCGTTCATCATGGCCGTAGCTGTGAATGTTCAACGCTTACGTGGCAGGTGCAGCCACTCCCAGGCCACGTCGTCACGTGCACATGATCACTATAGCCTGTGGCTGCACCCGTCACGTTAATGAGGAATGTTCACAGCTACAGCCGGGATGAACGGGAGAGTCCAGGAGGCGAGGATGATTCTTATCTTCTATTTTTTATCATGCCCCAACGGAATAACAAGCTTTCTTAAAGGGGTTGTCTCACTACATCGAGACATCTCACCTCAGTCCTGTTTTCTTGGTTTCACTTTGAATTCAGGGGCGTGTTTACTGGCTTCTACTAGGCTGCAGCAGAAGCCAGGTCTGTAGTTATAGCACCCAGCGCTGATAGCCTATCAGGAGAGATCAAGCAGGTCTGTAGCTATAGCGACCTGAGGAGCTGATGCAGCCCATACGAGAGGGGATATCTAGCAATAGGTAGGACACTGTTAATGGACATATATTGCAAAGTGAATTGTTTCTGCAAGATCTTTAACATAAAAAGCAATCCTTGTAGCGAGACAACCCCTTTAGCTCCCGGAACACCCCTTTAAGCTATTGCATGATAAGCTATTTCTAGAAAGTGGCCACCAGGCAGAGCTCTGTTCTCATCACAAGTGTCCCAAAACTGATAGCACACTAATCACAAGGGGAAGGGCATCATCTCACTTTGTAACATTTCATTATTTAGTGCTCCCTATTCAGAAATGAAGGAATGTACTTTACTTGTCAAACGATCCGGATATAAGCGTCTGTGGCTCGAAGGGATGGAACTGCAACGTCTGGACCTGGAGAAGAGAGGCAAACGGTCTTAAGATAAAGCAATAACAAAAATAATCTCATACAAAAAGATTTTAAGAGATAATGTCGCTAAAAGGAGGCGTCTAGTAAATCTGCACTTTCCATAAAGTGAATGTTGCACAACTATTTTTAACCAAAGTATAGATACAAACTTTAACCTACATAAACATAAAATCGCTGACTAGAAAACAGACTAAGAACTAATCTATAATATGTTCACTAAAATAAATATATCCAAAAATAAGTCAGAATCATGTATATAACACAAAAGGCAACACCGAAGTGTAAAACCACAAAAGCACAAGCTAAATGGAAACACATTCATATATTAAGTGCTTGGACCATATAATTCTGCAGGACGTGGTCTTTCAAAAAAAAAAAAAATAATAATTATATTATATTTATACACACACACAGAAATATACACATAAAACTATGTATAATATATACATACAAATGTACACACACACAAATAATATTATTATATTATAACATATAGTTGTGTCCCACAGCAATAGATACACAAGGGTGAAGAAATAATCCTAGATCCAATATGGGTATAGATTATTCAAAGGAGGACAAAATAGCTCCCTGTTATTAACACTACCTAACTGGGGGAGCACTTGCCCCCACCCCACCCTACGGTGGCTGACCCTACTAAACCTCAAGGTTTCGATCCGGTTTCGTTTGTTAGGCCACTGGTGTTGCTACTGGCAGTGTAGGTTGCACCCCTATACAGTTTGTTGAGGACTATACATCTTTGCCCTACCACAAGTGATCTATCATGCGTTGGGTAGGTCACTTGTGACCTTTTTTTTCTGGCTAATTCATTTAGTGGTTTACTAATAGATACCATGTGGTAATTTTTCCCATATGGGTTTAGCGCCTTATGGTTCCTTATTCTAGGGTATAGTAGGGTCAGCCACTGTAGGGTGAGGGGGGGGGGGGTCGCCTTTTTTCAGGGCGAGTGTTCCACCAGTTAGGTAGTGTTGATAAAGGGAGCAAATTTTTTCCCTTTGAATATTTATACCCTATTGGTCCAGATATTTTTCACCTTGTGTATCTATTGCTGTGGGACACACATTCATACCAATATTATATACCACACAAAACATACTACAACACATCCATTTTTTATAGGTATTGATTCCTTGGGACAGAAAAGGGTTTTCTTTTTCTGTGAAATGGTTTTCCCTTTAGCTTGTTCTTCTGTGGTTTTACACTTAGGTGTTGCCTTTTGTGTTATATACATTCCTTTAATATATTTGCATTTAGACCTGTTTATTAAGGATTAGAGATTTTGATAAGATTTTGCTAATTATTTTTATTATTATTTTTAAATTATTATTATTTATTTTAAGCGCATTGGATTCAGGGCGCTGTTTCGGGGGGGGTTACATACATTCCCATAAGTCAAACGAGTAAGTGATAAGGGATAATGAAAATTTTGGGCAGGGACAAGGGAGAGAGGACCCTGCCGCGGAGGGTCACAATCTACAAGGAAGGGGAAAGAACAGAGGTGAGGGGCAGAACATGTCTGTGGAAATGGAATAGTGACATGTTTAGTGAAGGTTATAGGCAAGCTGAAAGAAATGGGTTTTTTTCAGGTTGCTTTTTTGAAGCTGGTGAAAGTGGAGGAAGTATTAGTGTTGGGCAGTGAGTTCCAAGTGGGGGGTGAACAGGGAGAAGTTTGGAGACGGTTGTGTGGGGGAAAGTGAAAGGGGAGAGGAAGGGGGAGAAAGGCCCTGTGAGGAGCGGAGAGTGCGGGGGGGAAAGATTAAATTTTAGAAATAGTGTTTAAAAAATAGGGCGAGTCACGGATGGATGGGGGCCGTCCTTTTTTTTGGGGCGTTCCTCCCTAAATAGAGAAGGAATAGGGTCAGATTAGGGAAATTTTGTAATACATCTATTTGTGTGGAGGCAGGGATAAGTATTTGGAAACCCCCCTAAAATGTAATATTATTTTTTGGAAAGGAATACCTTAAATGTACTTTGGTGTAGTAAAAATTGATTTAAAATGGGTTAGTTTTTTTAGGGATAATTTTAAAAGTTATATTTTAAAATAGGGCCTGTTTAGTTTTCGTGATTGATTTGGTTTTTTTTGGGTTTTTTTTTTCCCTACCACGGGGAAAATTGTGGCATCTGTGATCACGTACATGATTCTGACTTATTTTTGGATCTATTTATTTAGAGCGAACACTAAAAGTTACGTCTTAGTCTATGACAACTACCTTTTACTTTGAATTCTGTGTTGTGTGGTTCCTCTGTAATTTCCCTACCTCGCAGGCGTCAGACACATGGCCCATGAGCCAAATCCGTCCCACGACTGAACAGCAAAAAGAGGCTCGTGTAGTTGCTTTTTACACAGTCTTACAGTAATATTCGACCCCTTGACTGCAACCATCATGCTGATGTGGCAATTGGTGACAAAGAGTCTGGCACCCCTACTCTACGCAGTCTGATAAAGCACTGATTGGACAGTAGCAGTAAGTATAGGGACATGCCTCCAGTAACAGGGGAAAGGATAACCTCTAGTTGTCAATTTATTCAGATATTTCCAGGAGGAATGACAGAGGGACTACACAAAGAATGGTTAATAATAGATACTCTTATTGACATAGAATGTAAAATGTACTAAAACAAACATTAGGTCATTGTAACATTAGCAATTTCCTGATACGTTACTAGAAAATTCAGAAGTGACTCAGTTGGGCAAACCACTACAGTGAACTTGAAGGCGTATTCTCACTACAATGATTAACTTTTAACATGTTTAACAGATAAATGAAGACTATTACCAAATACATTGCCGTTTTGATTTTGCTTTGGTCAGGAGATTAAGAGGAGATAAATTCTTTAAGCACACAAGTTTCTTTGGTTACCGACCACCTCTCCCTCCTCTCTCTTTTATCTGATTGATTCAAGCTGCCATCAGTCAGTTCGACCATGGTTAGTCACTCCCTGCAGAGTTTACCTAACCATATGATAAGTTTTCACTCTATAGAGCAGGGGTGTCAAACTGCGGCCCTCAAGCTGTTGGGAAACTACAAATCCCATCATGCCCACTGTTATAGATTATACAAATGCATGATGGGCGTTGTAGTTTCCAAACAGCTGGATGGCCGCAGTTTGACACCTGTGCTATAGAGTGTACTACAATTTATAAGTCTCCTGCAGTCATGTTACTAACAGGAATAGCTTGGAACAGCAGAGCTGATGTGTCAATCAATGCTATAGACCCACAGCCTGAACAGGAAGTGTGAGGCTGAAGCTGGCTATAGCTCTGTAAAACAGTATTGTGAGGCCTTGCATAACATCGCCCTCAACACATTCTTTTACTAGTCCTACTTTAACAAAGTAGAGGAGCCAGAGGGCAAGCAAGCACTAATACAGTAGTAAGGGAAGGGTACGCCAGGAAACAGAAGGGCGACAGAGGCAAGGCAGCAGCAAAGAGGCGAGTGGAAGGGGTGAAAAAGAGCAAAGAAGGGAGCAGCAGACTGGGGGGGGGGGGGAGCCAAAAAGATTTTGGAAAGGCAGCAAAGTAGGTAGGTGGGTGTTCCCTTTCGTAGTGTAAGGCTACCCACTGGTTTACCAACGAATTCCCAAGTAGCAGTATTATCTGCCGAGGCACTGGCCAACACATTTCTGTCAGGGAAGAAAGAAACTAATCAAATTTAATTTTTTTAAATTAAAAACCTCAAAATTCATATCCATTTTGATTGTATTCTTTGACAGATTGGGGAGGACAGATGAAACATAGGACTGATGACTGAACAAAGTAAAATAAAGAAGAAGAAGGGTCAAATGTCAGAAATACATTTTCAATACAGCTCAAAAAATGACAGGCAATCTTACATCTAGACTGTGGAAATGACTTCGAGTTGAGGAACAAGACGTTATCCGTGTGTACTTCAGAACAAAGCGGGGAGGATGCAAGTCAGAAAAACAACTATTACAGAAAACATTTCCAGGAACGTCGGCCGCTCTGAATTAAAACCAAAATTTACGCCATCATCATGTAATGTAAAACACTTCGACCTGAAGGCTGAAAGGAAGAAAATCTTGAAGACTTCATCAGCCTGCGGTACTTTCAGCTATGAAAGACTAACTGGTCAGGGTAAGATAATCCTGGAGGCGTCATGGTCCACAACAGTAGGGATTGTATAAAGACGTCTGTACTGCTTCTGTGCCAATGCAACCATGGACACACAGATGGTAAGTCATATGTGCTATGCACATAGGGGCCACTACCATCTTATAAGCAACTGATTATGACTGTCTATTAAAGGGGCTGTCTCACTATAGTGATTCATCTTACTTCAGTCCTGTTTTCTTGGTTTCAACTTTGAATTAGGGGTGTGTTTTTCTGGGTTCCACTAGGGTGCAGTAGAAGCCAGGTCTGGGAGCTATAGCAACCATGCTGGCAGCCCATCAGGAGAGATCAAACAGGTTTGTAGCTTAGCGACCCAAGGAGTGATGCAGCTCATACAAGAGTGGATATCTTGGGAATAGGCAGGACACTGTTAATGGACATATATTGCAAAGTGGCTTGTTTTTGCAAGATCTTTAATATAAAAAACAATCCTAGTAGTGAGACAACCCATAATACCTTGTGATATGCAGATGTTTAGTAGGAGGGCAAAAAGGCAATTCAAACTCTACACACCATTTAGTGCTCTCCTTGCCTCAAGGAGAGGTTCCCCTTTCTGAGCCAGCCAGTATCGCTCTGCTCTGCACTGATGAGACAAACATCCCGAAACAGCTGTATGCAGAGGAGAGATACTGGCTTGGCTAAATATCCTTTGTGCTTTCTCAAGACCCAGTGGGTCAAAAGCAAATTGACGATTTGTTACATCCTATAGAGGGTACTTGAGCTTCTCAGCTCCTTTCCCATAATGCCTTGTGATATGCAGATGCTTAGAGGGCAAAAAGGCAATTCAAACTCTACACACCATTTGGTGCTCTTCTCAAAAAGAGATGTTCCCCTTATTAAATTGCATGCAAGGGATCCTAATCAGCCCAAATTACTAAAGGGTATTCAGAAAAACTTAACTTATAGACTCTTCTGTCTATATCTGTCACTCTATGAATATCATCATCATATTTTGGCCAGAAACAATAAAAAGGCTCACTGCTATAAACATCCATTACATTTCCCTACACTCCTTACCTTAGCTGCACAGAAAAATCCGCTTTTAGTAAACCCACAACACATGAACATCTAGCACTTGTGGCTTAAAATTACTGTGTTTATTCACATAGCATTCAAAATATCTGTCACGCCCCTATCGGTGGGGGGACCCGCGCACCCCTGGACACCCCCTCACCTCCCCCTCCCTTTTTTTTTTCTCTCTCTCTCTTTTTCTTTCCCTCCCTAGGGTGCTCTAGGCACCATACCTGAGTAAGCTAGGTTTTATGAAAGGAACTGCCTTATTCCTGATATCATTTGAACCTAAATTTGTTTTTGGCATTGCACTGCATATTCATGCTCTGAATATGTTTGAACTCTGCCACTTTGTTTTATGACCTGCCCAGCATGGCATGATATTTTATACTCTATACTGGACAATTGTAGTTTATTTTTTTCTGTTCAAATTTGTATATTTGCAGATGGTATGTACCTGCCTAATCTCCCTTATACCCACCATTTCCCACTCATTCCCCCTCCCCTGACCTACCTTTGTTGTTCCCCCACGTTGGGGGTATTGTTTGTACTTATTATTTTGAAAACGTTAATAAAAATAACGTTAAAAAAAAAATCTGTCACATCAGTCCAATGAAGACAAGATCATGACGCGTTTTAAACTCATTTCCCTTGAATGAGATCAAGCTGCAGTACCAGCGGCAGCCACTAGTAAATGAATGGTGCTGTGCCTGGCAAACAATAAGAAGGCTCCAGTAACTGCTATACCAGATGATCAGTGAGGGTCTATCAATGTGATATTAATGGTCTACCCAAAAAGATAAATTATTAAAATTCTGGAAAGCCCCTTTTAAGTGGTTTAGTAACTTTGCAAAATCCCTTCTGAGGTCAGCTCGTAGCTTGAGCAGGAAGTTGGTTACGTGTGCTCAGTTCTACCCTATTCAATTCTATGGGAGTTCCAAATATACCCAATCATACCTGCTCAGCTACATCACGTGCTCCCAAAAAAATGACAGGGGGAGAGCTGAGAGAGCAACAAGAAGGCCTCAGACGGGATTTTGCGACGTGACAAAACCTCTTTTATACTATAAGAACAAGAGACAGGGATTTTAAATGACAAGTTCCGGATATGCGATCTTTTTAGATAAAGTTTTGATCACAGCTTTTAAAACAGACATGTAAATGTAAGGCCGCGTTCACACGGCTTATTTTGCCGCGGATTGGCACCGTACTGCACGCCGGATTTGCGCTGCAGTACAGCGCCAATCCGTCGGAGTAATTACGGTAATCCACTGCTCTCATAGAGAACAGTGGATTCCATCACTCCTTCCCGCTCGGCGAATCCGCCCGGGTGGAGAAAGTGACATTCACATTATTTACGGCGCGGACGCGCCGTAAACAATGCATTGTCTATGGGGCCGGGGAGCGGCGCCCCCGCCGCGCTCCGGCCCCCATCCCGCTCCTTATTCACGGCGGATTTGTGAGCGCAACCCGGCTCACAAATCCGTTGGGAATAAGCCGTGTGAACACGGCCTAACTGAATCAAATGTATCTTAGCTAGATAAATGCAAAGAATGAAAAACCTCTCAGCCAGGGGCATACAGCTGAAGGCCCACAGCAATTTTGTGGTGGACCTTTTGCTTTTCACCCTTACAAGGAACTATTTCCTATTTGATGGAGACGTCTTCCACCAGCTACGAGGTACATCGATGGGAAGCGCTTGTGCGCCAGCCTACGCTAACCTGTACCTCGGCTGGTGGGAGACGTCCATTGTGTCTGGAGACTCCCCTCCTATTTTCTCTGAGCATATAGCCCTCTGGGCACGCTATATTGACGATATCTTCATCATCTGGAATGGCTCCCAAGAACAATTTTGCAAAATTTGTACAACAACTGAATGTGAATACATTCAATCTCAATTTATCTCTGAGATAGCACATGATTCTTTACCTTTTCTTGACATCCGTATTTTTTAAGAAATAAAGAAGGTCTCGTTTTAAATTACCATCTACCCCGAAAGCCCACGGCCAACAAAACTCTCTTGAGTTGGGAGGGGCTGCCCCCTTTTCCCTTTTAAAGGGGGTTTATCCCCCGGGGGCCAATTTTCTTGCGATTGAGGCGGAATTGTTCATCCATGGATGATTTCAAAAAAGAGGCAGTTGATCTGAGAGCACGCTTTTTGGCCAAAGGCTATCCTGATTATGTCATGAGACAGGCCCTTTCCCCAGCATCCCCCTTAAAAAGGGGGCCCGGACTCAACCCCCCCTTGGGACCCCCAAAAACCTTACTTTAGACCCCGGGCTTAGATAAAAATAATACGCATCGGGGTACCTTTGAAGTGCGCCCCCTTGGCCAACAGTCTTTTAAAAAGACTTTGGGCAAAATTTTAAAGATGGTTCCCCGATTTTTGGGATTAATTGATGAATCAACCATCAATTCGTTCTTTCGAGGTGGAAACTGAGGGCCATTTTGTACCCCCAAAAAAAGGATGTGGCTGTCTGGGCCCTTTAAGGGTTTTCCTCAAATCGGGCAATTTTTTTTTTTGGGATTACATAAAAAAAGGACTACGGAATTTCCCGATGATTTTTGGTCCCAAAACTTTCCACATAAAATCAAGTTTATTAACTGTGGGTCATCTTTTGGGGTTTAATTTGGGGTTGCATGTGGGTTGTGGTTTTGAGGATATGGGGGCCCAAACCCGGGAGAACTACGGGGAAAATTTGGGGAGCATCTAGGGAGCCCGGGGCCCCCAAAGGGATCTCTATTGCTCGACATTTTACTTTTCCATGGGGAGTGTCTGAAAGGGGGGGGGGGCCATTTAGATGGGCATTGTTCTCCCCTTCGAGACTTTGAAATTGGGTTTTGTATTTACTACAAAAAAAAATGCTACTGGATTTTAAATTGAACACAAAGGGCCCCCCTGGGGCCCTTTAAAGGGCCCCTTTTAAGATTTCGTAGCTATTTCTAAGATCACTTTCAATATATTATGTAGAAAAATACACTTTTGGGCCCCTCTCGATATTTTGTTTTAGCATTACTTTGAGTAAAATGTGCTTTCTTGCATATGTTTAACCTGTTTTAAATAATATCCCCCCTTTTTTTTTACTCTAGTTTTTTTTTAAAAATTTAAAACATTCCCTGCTATATGTCTATTGGTGCAATTAAAAACCAATTTTATGCCGCCCCTGATTCATAACAAATACCATTCCCTTTGGATGGGCTTGCCCTAAAGGTGATCCCCTTTTTCCTCCCCTTTTAAAAATGTCGCCCCATATGTTTCCCAAAAAGTGCTATCCCCATCATTGGTTTTAACGCTGTTCCCCGCGCGTCCCTCTTTTCAAGGGGGGGCGCGGAATCTGGGGCATGCCCCGTTACCGGGAAAACCGCCTAAAATTACATTTCTTCGGGGGTGGCCGCCACTATTTAGTCCAAGGCGCTCCCTTTTGCGCGCGCAAAAAATCTCGTCCCACGCACCGGTCCTCGGGGGGTCTCTACTACTTAAGCGATCTGCGCCGCCCCTGGAAGGCCCGGGAAAAAAGGGACTTCTTTAAAGATATGCTGTAAGTCTAGGGAAAGTGTTTTTTTTATTCAAAAGCAACAGAATCTTCTAAAAGTCACCTTTTTATAGTTTTCTTCTTTTTTTTTCCCCTTAACACCCTGGTGACAAAATTTTTGGGTAGGGATTACTGGTTTTAAATTGGGCCCAAGGGGTGGTATGTAGGAAATTAAATTTTACCCCTGGATTTTGGTATCCGGGCTAGGAGTATTCGCTAAAGGTTTTATGGGTATTGATCTAATTGTAAATTTTTGGGGTTTAAATGACACCCAAATATATTCCTTTTCCTTGACTCTATATTATTTTTTCCAACTGCCCCCTGGGGGAAAAAACCAATTTTTGAAATTTAAAATGGGGGTTTTGAAAAAGGGTTGGGGACGAGATTTTTGTTAGAGACGAAAATTTTCTGAATAGGTTTAAAAAAATTTCAGGGCTTTGGGTTTAGGGTTAGGTTTGGGGACAGGGGGGCCCCTTTATAATTGGGGGAAACTACCCCTTTGTTTTTGTTTTTTGTTAGGATATTTTTAAAAATAGCTATCATCCCTTTTTTTGAACTTTTGTCTTTTTCTCCCACATACTTAGGAGGAAAAAGAGCAATTGAGTTTTTTTAATATTTGAGAGTTTAAAAAAGTTATTTTTTTAAGGCCTTTCTTTCCCCCTTTTTTTTTGTTGTATGTAAATGTAAAGCGCAAGAAAAAAGGGCTAAAATTTTCCCGGAAAAATACATTTTGTGGGGTTGCCCCTTTTTAACCAATTTTAAACCCCAAAAGGCTTTTCCCAACATGCAGTGAAAAAAGGGGAAAAAAGGGTACCAACCAAAGTAAATAAAAAAACCCCCAACGGTAAGATGCATGTGATATATGCTGGAATTGGGCTGTTAACTATATGCAGTGGTTCCTAAACATAATGTACAATAAATTTAAATTTGGGTTTTTGGAACGGCATTGTATGTAGAAACCCCTGGGGCTTCCCCTGTTTAAAAAGGGTTTCCCAAAGGGGGCCCCAAAAAGTCACCCAAAATAAATTTAAAATTTAAGATGAAAAAAAATTTTCGCAGATAACCCAAAACGAATTTAAAAAAACATCCCCCCAAAAGGGGGCATCAGAAAGAAATTTCTGGATCCCGGAGTCACTTTTTTTTGGAGGTAGAATTTCTTCTTTGGGTCCCTGTACTTTATATTCAATTTTTCCCCCCCCCAAAAAAAGGAAATTTGGGGGCCCCCACCTAGTGCCCCAAAAGGGGCCATTCAAACCCCAACCCATATAAGAACCCGTACCTGGCATGTAATTTCCCCATGTAAAGTAGAAAGGTGCTATGACGGCCCCAAAACCCGCATTCCCTCACTAATAATGTAAGAGCAGTACGGACATTGTATTCGCACGTACTGTAGAGAGGGAAAATATAGGGCCCCCCAAACCCTGCATTTTACCTCCTAAAAACGTGGGAAGAGAAAACAGGACATGTAGTAACCCCCTGTACGTAGAGAGGCGCTAAAAAGAACCCCCAATCACTACTGCACCTCACCTTTAAAACATGTAAGGCAGTACAGGACATGGGAGTTTCCCCACTGTACTGTAGAGAGGGGCTACATGGGCCCAACCAATCACTGCATGCATTTTTCATCAATACCTTTTAAGAGCAGTATAGGGGGATGTGGGACCGCACTTTAATGTAGGGAGAAAATACTAGAACCCCCCAATCATTGGATGCCCCCTCACTCAAAACATGTTTAAAAGCAGTACGGGGCTTTTAGTACCGCATGTACTTAGGGGAGGGGGTATAGAACCCTCAATCATGCATGCAAAATCAAATAAAATAATTTTCAAGTAAAACGTTCATAATTGGCCGGATCAGTGTCTGGGACATTAAATCTTGAAACCACAATCAACATACAAGGCCTTCTTAAAAAAAAAAAAAAAAAAAAAAATTTATTTTAAAAAATTGTATCCTGAGGTCAATTTTTTTAAAATTAAGGGAACCCCCTGTTTTCCAACAGCTGCTTATCATGCAATTCCATACATTTTAGACAACAAAACCCTTTTAAAGTGGTAGTTGGGCCAGTCCCGGAAATTTTACTTTTCCGGATTGGTTATTCCTGAAAAAGGGCCAGGACTGGAAACAGGGATGGCCTTCCTGAGGTTCCTGGGACGAGGGCCCCCCCGGGGGGCGAAAAAAAAATGGTACAGGGGAGAATTTCCCAAAAACTTCAGATTTCACAAAAAAATTTTTTTTAAAGTTCTCAGAGAAAATAAAGATCTCCCCTAAATGATAGTTACAGCAGTGTTTCCCCCCTAAAAAATTTTTCTTTAAAAAAAAAAATTGAAACCCCAAATTTTCCCGAGCACGCCCCTTTTTTTCCACAAGGCCCAAAAAAGGGCCCCATCTTTAAATCCCCAGTAGTCACAGCTGGCTCGTCTCCCATGCTCCAACAATGGGGACTCACCAAGGCCATTCAAGCATGGCATACTACCGGTTGCCATATGTAGCTTCCAAATTGGCGTTTACCAAAGGGGGGGTCCGTGGAACCCCTTTTGCCGGGACTTTAGGGCCTTTATGGTGGCGTGGGCCGCATTTCCCGTTATGTAATTTGCATTGCCAAAACGGGCAAATGGCAGAGAGCAGTGGTGGACTTAGGATTTGGGTGAGACCTAAACCAAGGTGCCCTACATTTTGCCAAAACCAGGTGCATTTGCCAGATGGGGGATAGGTTTTCCCACCTTTTGATGTCTCACTGAGTTTTCTAATTTGGGGCCTCCCACATGCAAGGGGTAATGTTGGGTGCCCGGGGTTAGAACATTTTAGAAAAATTTGGGCGAATTCAGACTAAATCCAAAGCCCAACAACTAAGAGAGCAACACCAAGGGGCACCTGTTTTTTTCCCCGCCCCAATGGGTTTCGTACTTGCTTAAATTTTCAAAGGTAAAATACCCCTTAGGGTTAGCAAAAGGGGCAGTGGCATCCGTTTTTGCTCTTAGGGCCCCGTACACGTAGGGTTTAGCAGAGGTGGTTTACCCGTCTGGTCCAGGGCCCCATTTCACAGGGAGGTTTAAAACAGAGGTGCAGTGAAATTTCCCTCTTGGTCCAGGGCCCCATAAAACAGTAGGGTTTTTGCAGAGTGCAGTGGCCCGCCATCTGATCGGTTTCCCCCATAACCCCGTGAGGTTAGCCGAGGGGTTTCAGTGGGCACCGGGTTTGCCCCAGGGCCCCATACAAAAGTAGGGATAGCAGAGGTGCAAATGCATCCGTTTTGTCCGGGGGGGCCCCCCTTTTCACAGTAGGCTTAGGGTGCAAATGAATCCCCTGCTCCGGGGCCCCCATAAACAGTTGGGTTGAGAGGTTTCCGTGACATCCGTTGCTACGGGGTCCCCTACACGTAGGGTTGCGAGGTGCAGTGACATCCGGGCTGCTCCCGGGCCCCCCCTACAAAGTTGGGGTTTGCAGGGGCAGTGACATCCGTCTGCTCCGGGGGGGCCCCTTTCACAAATAGGGTTAGCAGAGGTGAAATGACCTCCGTTGTCCGGGGGGCCCCCTAAAAAAGGGTTCATGAACTGCTTTGTTAGAAACGTTTTGGGCGCCCCCTGGTTTATTTTTGGGGGGAGCCCTTTCACTGTAGTGCATTTAAATCACCCTTTTTGCAAAACCTTTTTAGTGGAAAGCTCGCCCCTCACAAGAATTGCAAGTGGTGCTCTGCATTGTCCACATCGCTTATTCACAATAGGGCCATTTGTCCACTCACGATACACTCACCACAGCTACACAAGAATAGTTCACAAACTGCAGATTCAAAAATGCAGACACTTTTACGCCAGACCGCACCAAGGTATATGTGTGTAGGCAGCCTATCGCACACCTTATATACTCACCAAGCCAACTCACCACACAAGAATTCCCTCATGAGCTACGTGCTGCGAACATCGAATGTTGGAAGTGGTCATAATAATATGACTTGAGTGTGTATAATCATGGCAATGATGCAAAATTGCAACATCAAGTGGACGAGTGGATGGCATCCTGTTTAAAGGGGATAAATGGGAACACAAACACCTATAGCGCACCGTACAGCTACTTGTCCCTGCCGTAGAAAGCCCTCTCCTCCCCCGCCACACATTTGTCTTCAATCTGTTTCCCATCATGTGCAGTAACCGCATTGGTATTTACTAGCCATCCTGCTTTCCAGTTCTATTAACCACGAGATGAAACTGGTCCTAAATGGGCTATACTGGGAGGAGGAGGGGGGTGCGCACACAATTACCTTCTTTCCTTTCTTTTTCTTCTTTTTCATTTTCTTGCTTCCCAGGGAGAAAACAGGTTCTAAGCAGTCAACCAGATCGAGGTCCCAGACGTCAATGACGGGCGTCATGTTACCCACAGCTACGTAGTTTCCTGGTGGAACGCAAATCAACAGATGAGACCAATAATGAGAGACTACGAGCAGAATAGATGGTCCAGAATGTAGCGGCCATCAATTCATGACAACTTTCACTACAGATACAGGAAGATGCCCTTGATCCCGAACTTGATAATCCAGAACGTCTGATACTCTAGCACTGGTTCCTAGTAGAGAAATGCAATATGATATGGATAGGAGTGGATGTATTCAGTCCGGAAATGCCTCTGAGCAGAAGACAAGGTTCTTGGTTCACATCAGCGTCGGAGGTTCCGTTGCAGAGATGAAAAGGGACACTTCAGGGTCAGTTTTACAATGGACACCAATGTCATTCCAGGTGAACATGCGATTCGGAACCTCCAACACGTGTTCCAAGCCTTAGGCCATGTTCACACGGCTTAAAACTGGACGTATTTCAGTCCGTAATTACGCGCCGGAGTGCTCAAATTACGGCTGGAATACGTCCCAGTCATTACGGTAATCCACAGTTCTCAGAGAACTATGGATTACGTCGCCTCTCCCTGCTCGGCGAATCCGCCGAGGGGGGAGATAAGTGACATGTGAATTACTAGCGGCGTATACGCGCCGCTGGTAATGAATGTCTATAGGCCGCGAGGTGCCGGCCACCCGCTCCGCCCACACGGCGTAATTGCGTCCCGCAGTTAAGCCGTGTGAACATAGCCTTACAGCTTTGCCTTTTTTCTCTATGACCATTGAATAATCCAGGAATTAATCAGGCACAACTGAAGCCAGATTAAAGGGATTATTCCCAGAAAGGGAATCTATCAACAAAACCTTATTAGTACATCTTTAATCTGACTGGGTCCGGATAGGTACCAAATGACCAATTACTCTGGGTAAACAAGCAGCCAAAGAAAAGTAAATGAACCCCAATTGTTTATGGTAGAAAACCGCCAAAAACACACACTATATGCTGATTTATTTTAAAACAGAGCTATTCACTAAACAGCTGTATGTAAACTTTCACATTATACAGCTGTGCCCTGGAAACCAAGGTCATTATTACCTGATCCGCATTATTCAATGATGGCTTAAAGGGGTTGTCTCGCTACAAAGATTAGCTTTCAAAATGTAGAGAACACTAAATGTTTTCCAAATATATTGCTTTGTTCATCTTTTTTTGTTAAGGAACTACAAGTGATTTTATCACCTTCTGAGAGCTCTCTAGTTTCCCAAGTGACTGACCTGTGTATTCCTTCTCCCCTGCTGGTTGTTCTATCTGATAGCAGGGAGTGACAGGTCAAAGCAGTGTGAGAGCTTGTGGGTTATCTGATCTTTCAGACAAAAGCCAGTAATTATTCTACGGTTTACATTAGCTCAGAAGCTTCTCTGGACCTCAGAGTAGGCAATTTATTTAATCTAGACTAATAAACAGAGAAGTCGCAGAGCTCATATGCTAACTACAGACAGCTTAACCAGGAAGTGACAGAGCAAAGCAGCATTATTTCATTCTTGCATCCTACGAAATTATGATATGGGACAACCTCTTTAAAGGAATTGTACAGGTATATACACTGATCAGCCAAAAGGAAGAAAAAAAAAAGCAGAAACTATATTAGATTATTTGGTGACAATGGCACCTGTCAGGGGCAAGATATACAGGCAGTCCCCGACTTACATCTGTCCCCTAGTTACAAACGGAGACTTATGGGGCATGCTGGCTCTTGTAGTTCCATAGCAGAGAGCAGCTGTGGAACGACAAGTTCCAGCATACCACAGCAGCACATAAGGTGAAATCTTCTTAACAGGGGCACAGAGAGCAAAACAAATGTAAAACCCCTTCCCTGCACTGTCCAAAACTAAGAAGAAATCTTTTGTGCTGGAGTTAGGCCTCGTTCACACGGCTTATTTCGGAACGGATTTGCCGCCGTATTTACGATCGTAAATCCGTTCCGAAATCAGTTTGAAATAAGTGGCAGGCCATTTAATATTGGTTTTAATGGGAATTACGTGTCGTCGTTCAGACAACACGTATTTCCGTGCCGTATTGACGCTGCGGATTTGCGGCCGCGATACGTCCGGAAAAACAATTAGCCTGTCACTTATTGTGACAGATTTCGCGACGGATTCACCCCATATAATGAATGGGGGTTGTAAATCCATCGCAAAATACGTGCCACACTTAGGGGACGTTATTTCAAATCTGATTTGCAACTGATTTTGGAAACGTATTTACATCGGAAATCCGACGTAAATACGTTCTGAAATAAGCCGTGTGAACATCGCCTTACATTTAAAAATTGTACCTGTTCCAACTTACCGTACATACAAATTCAACTTAAGAACAAACCTACAGTCCCTATCGCGTAACCCGGGGACTGCTTTTACTAGTCAACAAGTGACCAACCAGTTCTTCAAGTTGACAAAAAAATGGGCAAGTTTGAGGATCTCATTGACAAGGACACAGCTGTGATGAGATGAATGGGTTAAATCATTTCTAAAACTGTAGGTCTTTTCGGGTGTTCTTGGTACACATCGTTTAGTGTCTAGGGAATGACAACTGGTAAAAGAGCGACAGTTTAATGGGCACCCAAGGTCCACTGATCTGCGCGAGGAGTGAAGGCTCGCCAGTCTGGACCAACCCCACAGAAGAACTGCTGTAGTAAAATTTAGCAACAGTCCTGCTGGCTATGATAAAAAACTGCTCAGGAAACACTGGCATTGCAGATTGATGTGCATGGAGCAGAGCAGCCGTCTTTGGATTAGAGCGCCTATGTTGACCTCTGTCCACCACTGCACTGGAAGCAGCTACCATAGGCACATGAGCATCGAAACAGGACCATGGAGCAACGAAAGGCGGCAGCTTGGTCTGACGAATCACATTGCGTATATGTGTGTATATATATGCATAATATATATGCACACACCTGAAGGTATATCTCTCTTGCTTCCCTTACATGTGCCTGGAGTTGTGTGGCATTCATCATCTGGTTCCACAGGGCATTGGTTACAATATATGTATTCTCTCTGTCGAGTGAGTAGATAGTTAGATGTGGACGACCTTTGGCTCCATCACATATTGATGACCGCTTCATTGTAACCAATGCCCTGGGGAACTGGATGACGAATGCTACACAACTCCAGGCACGTGTAAGGGAAGTGAGACACCAAGTGTCACGTCAGACCATTTGTAATATTATAAATCAGAGTGGTCTGTGCTAGATGACCTGACCACACCACTAGTCACAGGCATTATCCCTCTTCCATGGGCCAGGAAGCATCTACACCGGATGAGGGACCAGTGGTCTCAGTGCCGTTCAGTGAAAGTTGATGCAGTCTGAGCAGAAATTATAGCCCCCAACGATGCTGGAGACATCTACGAGAACGCTATGCATCAGTCAGGTCAGGTCCCCTTGCCGGTCATCTAGCACACAGACCACGCTGATGTAAATGGTTATGAATGATCTGACGTGACACTTGGTTGCCTCTCATCTCCCTTAACCGTGCCTGGAGTTGTGTAGCATTCATCATCCAGTTCCACAGGGCATTGTTTACAATGAAGCGGTCATCAGTGTGTCATCCACTTCTTTGCCTTTCTGTGACTCTTCCAGTCTCTCTGCTTATGACACTAAATGGCCACTTCCGTCTGAGAGCATCCTGCATGAAGTCTTACAAAGGTGAGATACTGGTGATCAATTGTAAGGTGTTGTCTAGTTCTTAGGATGTCAAAATGTGAACAGCAGGATGAGGAGGACTGTTTAAATCCCAGTTTAAATTGATCCCCTAAATTTATTTTCGATTCAGGGATCAAACACCTTTTGTGAATTTTGCCATTAAGCTCCTTATATATACACATTCAGATATATGCATAATAATAATCATACACATACACTTACATGATATAGCTATGTATTCAGAGATCTATATATACACACACAACTTGTGTATATTCTCGCTCTCGATAGAGAGATATATATTACACATATACACATATTTCCCCTACTCTTTTCATGCAGCAGGTTTCCTGTGGTTTCCATGACATACTTTGTTCCCCTGAACGAATGCTGCAAATCACATCTGTGAGATTTTCATTAAACTTCAAATAAACATCCATTATGGCTGGAATTATTTGATGTCGTTAAGTAGCAGCAGCATGAAGCCCCCCTGTGTGAACGAGCCCCAAAGACATTATAACCGTGCTGTGAGATCGATCAATAAAACACACCCCGGGACAGCGCTGAGAACGGGCCAACTCTGATTCAATAAGAGCTGCACAGACGGGAAGGGAAAAATAAATATTTTACAGCACATAATGAACGCTGACCATCTACAGCGCCTGCCTCTTCTTCAAGGGCTTATTATACAGTTATTACATTAAGTAACGACTTGTGTATGATACAGATAATCAACTTCTCCTAGCAAAGTAATAACTTCTTACTTCTATCTGCTCATGAGAAAGCTGGGTGACAATCAATAGGCCAGCATTAGCTTGCCACCCAACATTCGGATAAGTTTCCTTATTCATGACTATAGGAGAAGCAGAAGCGCTGGCAGGCCCGGTCATGGATGGTCATTCAGGTGAAACTTAACATTGTCTGGCTAGCGCAGAAGGTTCTGGGGAACGTGTCATGGCCAAACTTCTCCTAGATTTTGTACTTCATATTTCAAAGATGTAAAGGTTATAGAAGTGGAGAAGTGTTTCTGCTGATATCTGCACCCGTTTTGGGAAGGGGCACCTGAAAGTGATGACTCAGAACAGAGAACTCAAAGATTTTATATCTTGAAGAAATAATCCTTAAAGAGTTATTCCCACCCTAGACTTTGATGGCATATTGATAGGGTATACAATCAAAGTGTGATAGGTGCACAAAGGACCCCCAAAGCTTCAGCTCAGAACAGAGAGCCAGTCTATGGGAGCTCTGTGTTCTCCATTCTGTTCCCAGAGACCAGAATGGAGAGTCATGCCAAGCACAACTAGCTCTCCATTCTGAGATAAAACTTTCGGGACCAATTCCCAAGATAGATACGGGGCCTAGAGGTGGAATACACACCTAACAGGCTTCAATAGGATGTCCTGTAAATATGCCATCAAAGTGTAGGACGGGTACACTCCTTTAACCCCTTAAGGATCAGCCCATTTTGTTTTTTTATTTGTGTATTTTTTTTCCTCCACATCCAGCCATAACTTTTTATTTTTTTTGTAGTTTTTAATGGGGCGCATCCCCACTGTTTTGCGCCCGTCCCCAAGGCCGCGGGGGGTGGGGGCTCACAGATTCCGTCCGAAAACCGGATGGGCAGAAAACAAATGTCCTTTATTTCACATTGTGACAGAGAACCTATGCACTTACGCGTTTCAAACAGCTAAGTGATCTTTGTTATAGCCCACTGAGGGCAGGTGCCTTCTGTAGTTGACAGCCGGGATCTGCCAGGTATGACACACAGTTCTGCTCCATACGTCCTTCACCGCAGAATGATGTAAAGATCCTTTTCAGTACAACATGGGTTAATGACTTACTACAACTTACCTGTAGAATCTTCTGGGCTCGGGTCAAAGTTTAGCCACTGGGCACAGAGCGGGTACGCGGGTAAGAGAATGTCGTGATGCACATAGAAGGAATCCTCCTCGTGGTTATACACTACAGGATCACAATGACAGAGGAGAATAGAGGGTCATTAAATAGAGAATGATAAAACGTCTGATCCATCATCACAATGGTAAATGGGGGAGGAATTTTATTTGAAGTTTAAAAGGTGCCCATACTCCTCCAATATCTGCCGCCCAACGCTCATTCCTCTGACAGCTACACCTCCCAACAGGAAGAGAAGAGAAAGCAACTGCCAGGCTCCTCTATACAAAAATTCAACATGCCTGGACCTGCTCTGTTTGAAGAGAACAGAGGCCACTTACACATTAGACGATTGCCCACCCACCAAAACTGGCAAGTTTGACCGGCTACTGTTCAACATGTATCAGTGCCCCCATACATTACCCCAGTGTTGCTTTTGCCTCCATTGCTCTAAGGCCCCGTTCACACGGCGGTTTTGGCCGCGGGCTTCGCCGCGGTTCCCACGGCCAAAACCTCGTCGGACCTCGTCGCAAGCTCGCGTCTCCCGACGCGGGTTTGCAGCGCGGGCAGTGGCCGTGGTCTCGGTGCGGGAGGAGCGTGGTTTGGGGCGCGGCTTGCGCCGAGGGTTTGCCCCCATGCAAATTAAAAGCAGGGGGCAAACCGCGGCGCGAGCCGCGTCCCAGCCGCCCACCACCCGCGTCGATGCCCGCGGCAGCACCGCGCAGCCGCCGCGCAGAGCACTCCCTGTCAGGAATTGACAGGAGAGTTCTTCACACGCGCGGGTTTGGCCCCGGAGCCGCGGCCAAACCCGCAGAGTGTGAATATTAACGTGGTTTCCCATAGGAAACCATGTTAATAAACTAGACGCGATTTGGCCGCGGAAACCGCGTCTGAACCCGCGGCCAAATCCGTCGTGTGAACGGGGCCTAAGTCCGACTGGAAGCAAGCACCAGATAACAAAAAACGCTACGTTTACCTTCACTCGACGGACTCATCCTGCTGATGTCACAAGACCCATTCCCTGCACTGCGTATGAAGCTTGGTCCAAAAATGGTAGAGAGCTCCTTACACAAGTCAGAGTTTCTAATAAATTGCTCACATCAATCCATAATATACAATTACAGCGCTATCTAGTGGATACATATTGATGCATGAATTTCAAGGGGTTTTGCCACAAACGCATTTCAGATTTCAGTGTGTTCAATAGGCGGCATGTATGATTTCTTTGAACTGCATGTGACCCAGCAGGCTTGACATCACCATGCCTTCCCCCACAGTGTGCTCACTCTAGTCAAACAAAGGTCTGTTAATGCAAAGAGCTGTTGGCAGCTACAATGTATCTAAGTGGTTAGCACTTCTGCCTTTCAGCATAGGTGTCCCAGGTTCAAATTCCGGCAGGGCCTAAATGTGGATTTTTTTCCCATCAATGCACATACCTGTTTGAGGTTTCTTTATTTTTATTTATTTTTTTGTGGGGGGGGGGGGGGGGGGTGTAGTAAAACAGTGCAATTCAGAATTTTTCATAATTACTAAGGAGTACAGAGGATGGGAGAAGAATGACAGCACCTTGGATTGAACACTCACTCAGCAGTGAGTGTGTGTGATTACAGGGAAGAGACTGACAGCTGCCTGAGAGGAGAGGTGATGTCTGAGCATGTATGGCCAGGACTGAGGAACTCTCACCACTGGTCGTATACCCTAGAGATGAGCTGTAAACTATGGATCACTAAAAGAGCAGCTAAAACATCTTTATTACTTAATTTGCAAGTTTCCCACATCAATTTTACTTTGTGGCGAAACCCTTTAATCATAAAATAGAACCAGGAAAGTCTTAAACACACAAGATTATTCATAGAAGTATACTCACCGTGGATCTCAAGATTACAGTGGTCCTTCTCTGCCCTCCCGCACACCAGAAGGTTATCGGTGGGTTTAATAACAAAGTCTTCCGTTTCATACTGTTCCTAAAAGAAAGAAAGAAGAGAGTGTTTGATTATTACCAAGAGATTATATATGGGTGGCACGGTCAGGTGTTCAGATCCAAGCATGAAATTTTTATTTTTTCTTTGCAGATTGTAATTTTTTTTTGCTACCCAAGTGGCTAATCTCTGGTAGTATCGCACAGCAGCCTGTATCTTATATATGGCTTGATTATTCTACTATGCTATTCATAATAGTATAGGAATACACTACAAACCAGTCATTCATTAAGATTCTCACACAGGCTCTATTTTCAAGTCCTCACCTTCCTGACAACCAATATCATTATGGTTTCTAAGGGCCATAACTTTTTTATATAGATATAAAAACATGTGAGGGCTTTTATTTTGCGGGACAAGATGTTAATGGTGTTTTATGCTGTCACTGTACCATAGAGTACACTGGGAAACCGGAAAAAAATTCTAAGTGGGGCAAAATGTGCAAAAAACAAAAACTTACTTGCGCCATATTTGTGGGGGTTTTGTTTTTACAGCGTTCACTCTTCGGCATAAATATTATCTGTATTCTGCCGGTCGGTAGGATCCCGGCAATACCAAACATGTAAGGTTTTCACTATGATGTAATACCGTAAAAAAAATGCAAACATTTTCTCTCTCTTAAATTTGCGCCGCAGTGCCATTTTCTGCAACCAATAACTTTTTTGCACTTCCACTTGTTGACCGGAGTGAGAGTGCAATTTTTGCGGGGTAAAGTGTACTTTTTATTGATACCATTTTGGGAAAGACTGGACTTTTTTTTTATCACGTTTATTTCAATTTTAAGAGAACAGGAAATGACCAAAAGAACCACAATTTTTGCAGTTGGAATTTTTTTCTTCTACGTTGTTCAGCTCATGAGATATGTTATATTTTAATAGATCGGAATTTTATGGAGGCGGCGATACCAAATATGTGCAACTTTTTTTATTAATTATTTTCATTTGTAAAATGGCAAAAGGGGGGAAGGGATTTGAACTTTTAATATTTTAATGTATTTTTTAATTAATTTTGTAGTTAATATTGGAGTCCCTCTAGGGTACTCAACCAATAGGGGGGCTCAATTGTTAGTACACTCTTCTGCATTGTAAATACAATGCAAAATGGTGTATAAAGATGGTGGTTCTAGTACTTCCTGCCTGGGGGCTAGAAGTGTTAGGGTTAGTTCACACGGCTTATTGCCGACGTAATTGCGGGGACGGATTTCGCCCCGCAATTACGCCGGCTGCCGTGCAGTGTGGGCCTGGGGCCGGCAGCTCGCCAGCCCCATAGACATTCCTTATTCACGGCGCGTACACGCAGTAAATAATTGACATGTCACTTTCTCCCCCCTCGGCGTATTCGCTGAGCGGGGAGGAGAGACGGAATCCATAGTGCCATTACCAGCGAGTGTCAGCTGCAATTAGTAGTTTACACCAGTATCCTATGTAGTGGGATTGCTAAGAAATGCCACTACATAGGACCTTACCAGCACAAGGATGTACTAGTACATCCTGTGTCAATAATTGGTTACTCTACCTAGTACACACTAACCAGCCATAGCAATACAATTTATGATGGCAGACCTGTGAGGAAGAGTTCAACTGAACTATACAAAAATAAGGTTCTAGTTTTCTCCAACACCCCATGTTACCCTAGTGCAAGCGTATCCTCCAAAGTAACTACAGGCAGTCCCCGGGTTGTGAACAGGATAGGGACTGTAGGTTTGTTCTTAAATGGGTTTTGCCACCATGTAATGTTGACGTGGGAACCTCCAAAATGGGTATTCAATCACTTTTCTAAATATATGCGATTACAAAAAGTGAAGACTCAGAACTACAGCATTTCTCAATCGCCCTTAGTTACCTCAAAGCTTCCCCTAGACACGACCCAGGAGCTGACAGGCCGCGCTTGTGTGAAACACTTCTTATCTGATGACAGGCAAAATGAATGAGCTTTTAAGGCACCGGGTAGACAGTGTAGTCTGAGGCTGTGTCTTGCTTTATTGAGAATCCACTCTTGTACTGTTATTATTTCACTTAAGTTTTGAGACGTTCCCATGGATTCCTCACTCCTCACTCGCCCCCTCCCTCTCTCCCCTGCAGCTTCATGACTCAGCATGATTTGTATATATCCTGCTCCCGTGCTGATAAGAGGTAGGTAACTGGCGTCTTGGTAAATCCCCTTTAAGTTGAATTTGTATGTAAGTCGGAACAGGCATATTTAATAAATTTACCAGCAGCACAAAAGGTTTTTTTTTTAGTTTCGGATAGTGCAGGCAAGGATTTTTACTTTTGTTTTGCTGTCTGTGCTTCTGTTAAGAAGATTTCACCTCATTTTCACCTCATGTGCTGCTGTGGCATGCTGGCACTTTTCATTCCACAGCTACTATTTGCTGTAGAACATGGAACGACAAGTGCCAGCATGCGCCATAAGTTTCCGTTTGTAACTAGGGGACAGATGTAAGTTGGAACGGTGTAAGTCGGGGACTGCCTGTATACATACCGTATCTTTCAAAGTGACATACGCATCAGCCTCATTGCTGGAGTAAACTGCAAGCCCGGCAAGACTGTCTCCAAGGTTTGCCACGTCTTTAAGAAAAAAATAAATAAATAAGTAAAATATACTTTTAAGCTACAAAAAACACCAATCACCTCCCAGCAGAAGAGAATGTATACCATCATAGTGTGGGAAAAGTAATAACGGCAGTAAGAAAAGCTTGCGAAGAAGAGAAAAAACAATATTAAAAACACAGTTAAAGCTGCAGGAGGGTATGCATTAAATCTCAACAAAGTTACATAGGCTTTAAGGGGTTGTCCAGCCTTAACAATAAGATTCCCAATACACATCTTTAAGCTCTGACAGGTGATCAGTTACCAACAGCTGGCAAATGACCGCTGGCACCCTAGCAATGGAAGCCGTGATCCCACTAGTATGGAACATGACCAGTGAAGAAACAAAATGGTTGAAGTGGTCACACACCGGCCAGTAATGAACAATGAATGGAAATGTTGAGCCCTGTTAACATGGTGGATTTTTCCACATCATCTCGCTTATTCTATGTAGTTTGCACGTGGGAACTGCGTCTGAACACAAGATAAGGATTATCCCCAACTCCCCGTGTCCTGATAAAAAGGATGCGGATAGGTCCCATTTATACGTGGTGAAATCCACTGCGGTAAAGATGAAACCTGGAGCTGGAATTCACAGGTATTTCTTCCACAGACAAAGATAGAAAAATTCTCAGTGTGAACAAAATCTTATGATTAGTGCTGTGTGAATCTGCCCCTGACCGTTTCGACCGAAAGAAAAAAATAGGACGTTCTGAACTTAAATTTTTTAACCTGGTCTCTGGCTCTAACTATAACCCTAAGGGCTTGTTCACACGGCGTTTTGGATCCTTTTTACGGATCCGTTTAAGGTGCGAAAACTGCATCCGTAAAGCGGATCCGAAAAACGCAAGAGGTGATAGTATTTCATGCTTTTTACTTGCGTTTAGCGGATCAGCTTTACAGATACGTTTTCAGAGTCTCTCTCTCTCTCTGCGCCTCAAATCCATTCATTGCCCGTGCTGCGCCTCACATCCATTCATTGCCCGTGCTGCGCCTCACATCCATTCATTGCCCGTGCTGCGCCTCACATCCATTCATTGCCCGTGCTGCGCCTCAAAATCCATTCATTGCCCCGTGCTGCCCTCACACCATTCACTGCCCGTGCTGCGCCGCACATCCATTTCGATTCCCTTCGATGCGCCCTCACACCCATTCATTGCCCGTGCTGCGCCTCACATCCATTCATTGCCCGTGCTGCGCCTCACATCCAGTCATTGCCCGTGCTGCGCCTCACATCCATTCATTGCCCGTGCTGCGCCTCACATCCATTCATTGCCCGTGCTGCGCCTCAAATCCATTCATTGCCCGTGCTGCGCCTCACATCCATTCATTGCCCGTGCTCAGCAGCGGCCGCACAGCCATCCATCCATGCCCCTGCAGCACCTCACCAGTCCAGCCGCCGTCGATGCCCCGGCCGGCCGCCAACTACGCTTTTCGCATCCATTTTCAGGATGCAAAGCGCAGCTGATACGTACCCGGAGTGTGGAGCGCTTTTGGACAGGTGCCAAGAGCGGACTCCATTATCTCCTATGGGCTTTCACTTGCGTAAAACGCAATAAGTATTGACATGTCCATTCTTAAAGTGGATGCGAAAAGCGCAGCGCAGGAGAGCTCTCAAAAGCGCATCGCTGCTCTCCCGT
Source organism: Phyllomedusa bahiana (assembly GCA_025379985.1). Lineage (NCBI taxonomy): Eukaryota > Metazoa > Chordata > Amphibia > Anura > Hylidae > Phyllomedusa > Phyllomedusa bahiana. The sequence continues at coordinate 24,109 of JAODAL010017920.1, read as the reverse complement.
GAGAACAGCGATGCGCTTTTGCCATTGAACACAATGTTAATCACACTGACAATTGTTAGATCTGTTTTGCGGATCCGTAAAACGGATCACAAAAACGTCGTGTGAACAAGCCCTATACCTTAGAGTTTTAACGCCTCTATTCTTAATGGTTTTTTTTGGTCTTTTTGGAAGAGACCGCATTGGTACCAGAAAGGCAAGTTACGCCTAAAAAGATCTAAAACCCCCAACCTCAATTGGGGTTTGGGTTAACCATTAGACAATTTTTTTCGAGGATTTATTCCGAAAATCAAATTGAGGCCAATCTGAAACCTAGCTCCTTGATTCATGTTGAACCCGAAACGCAGCAATACTTATACCACCACATAACCAGAGCTAGAAATTAACTTCAAAATCCACAATGATGACTTTCAAATTAGCCACAGGAGACTCAAGACTGAAGTAACCAACAGGCAATCCCTTTACATGTCTCCAAGTAGTACAAAAGGATGTATAGATCTAGGGTTAAGCAGCAAAAGTGGCGGTAAAATAAGTTTTGCAATTGTGTCAATTTTCTATAACAAATGTTTAAATAAAGTTTTAGTATATAAGCTGTGGAAGCATATTTTTTTGGGTCGCTTTTTTGGGGCGGGGGCCTAACAATACTCAATAATTGAAGCATAAGATTTGTTCAGCACTCCGCAAGATAAAACTTCAATGCTTTATTATCCCATGGTTAAAAATAGATAAAAAATGAACAACTTCACATAGCTTTGACGTGTTTCGGGTCTGCATATTGCAATACATGAAAAAAACTTTGAGGTTCTTAGTTCACATGTTTTGATCAAAAATGTTTAAGCCATCCCCGACTTTCAACGGGACCCCAATGTGAATGGTCCTACACTGTACCTACCTCTCTTTTGAGTCCAATTCAGACTTCTCAATTGGGTCATCCGACCACAGCCATGCCAGTGTATACTGGTGTTCACATTGTGTGTTTTTCAGAAATGTCTTTTTGTGCAGAACTATACGTTGCATTTGGCATATATTGCTTTTAAACTTATAGGCTATGTTCACACGGCTTAAAATGGGACGTATTTCAGTCCGTAATTACGCGCCGTAGTGCGTGAATTACGGCTGGAATACGTCACAGTCGTTACGGTAATCCACAGTTCTCATAGAGAACTATGGATTACGTCTCCTCTCCCTGCTCGGCGAATCCGCCGCGGCGGGAGATAAGTGACATGTGAATTACCAGTGACGTATACGCGCTGCTGGTAATGAAAGTCTATGGGCCGGCGAGGTGCCGGGCCTCCCCGCTCCCTCCCCGCCCCCGGCCACACGGCGTAATTGCGGGGCGTAATCACGTCCTGCAGTTAAGCCTTGTGAACATAGCCATACAGGAAGGAGTGGATGCCTCCATTTTTGGTTTTCTGCACCCTGCCCATCTGCACAGGTTACTAGACCAGTGAGGTGCTTATAAAGCTGTTTTTTTTTTCTCTTTGGATTATGGAGGTCGGATGACCCAATTGAGAAGTCTGAATTGGACTCAAAAGAGAGGTAGGAACAGTGTAGGACCATCCGCATTGGGGTCCCATTGAAAGTTTGGGATGGCTTAAACTTTTTGATCAAAACATGTGTACTAAGAACCTCAAAGTTTTTTTCATGCATATTGCTATGGACCCTTAATCATGCTATCATGCCATGTTTAAGGGTCCACAGCAATAAGCAGACCCGAAACACGTTTATTTTTAACCATTTGGACAATAAAGCATTGAAGTTTTCTCTTACTGAGTGCTGAACAAATCCTATGCTTCAATTATCAAGTGTCTTCCACTTCTGGCCGGGTGGTTCAGGTCGTGCACCAGGGATCTCAGAACACAAACTGCTGAGGAACAAACGGTGAGCTGATATTTTTTCTCTTTTTACATCTAACAATACTCAACAGCATCTGAAACTACTGAGATTTGGCGGTCGTGGGATCATGCTATTCTGGATACAGTGCTCCTTGAGCGCTGTATATACAGTGATCAAGAAGGCAGGGACAGTGATAAACCATGGAGAGCTCAGCTAATGCTGGCAGCCGGTTCTGCACTCCCGCAGCTGCAAACTCTGCACAGACGTTTTAAACCAGTATAAAGTCAATTGCCAGTCAGCAACTAATTAGGCAGTGGTGAAGCTGACAACCCAATATTGCCACCAGTACCCCATGAGGGCCAATTCTGCAGAGTTCTTTAATGTTAATTCTCCTTTCTCCAGGACACAGATGATACCCGTGGTCGGCTTTTTAATCAGTACAGTGTAACTTGTAAGCTGGTTCCTTCATTCCCTGTATTATGGAGGTCTGAATAGGACCCAAATGAGAGGTAACAATAGTGTAGGACCACCTGCCTGGAGATCCCGTTGAGGTTCGGAGGTGGCGTAAACAGTTTTGATCAAAAGTGTGAACTGAAAATCTCAAAAAAACTTTTCATATATCCTAGATAGCAGAAATGCTTTTTTTCAAAGTTCCTATGTCCCCTTTGATAGTGCTTCAGTTTATAGTGTGCCACTGTTATTGGAATATGTATGCATTAGTGTTGCGCCTATGTTCATTTTTTTTCAAAAATGTTTTTTTGGATGTGCATAACCATATACTGATTTTAACACCCGTGGTTGGACATTTTTGCTGTTCCTCAGCTTTATTATGTGCACACACTAGATGTGATCGAGCCATTCTTTTGTCCCATTAGCCGAGATATTAAAGGGGTTGTCTCACTACATTAATTCATCTTACCTCAGTCCTGTTTTCTTGGTTTCTTTTTGAATTCAGGGGCGTGTTTTCTGTCTTCCACTAGGCTGCAGTAGAAGCCAGGTCTGTAGCTATAGCAAACAGTGCTGGCAGCCTATCAGGATAGATCAAACAGGTCTGTAGCTATAGTGACCTGAGGAGCTGATGCAGACCATACAAGAGGAGATAGCTAGGAATAGGTAGGACACTATTAATGGACATATATTGCAAAGTGACTTGTTTTAGCAAGATCTTTAACATTAAAAGCAATCCTTGTAGTGAGACAACCCCCTTAAGACATCTTACATTTTTGTTCCTGACCATGTAATCATAGAAAAATCAATTCTTTCCTATTATTTCCCCCCCAAAAATGGTCTCATCTCATAAACCGAGGTGGATAAAGTAAATTGATTAAATTGTAATTACCATCGCAGTCACCTCACATCCTCCAATTTGTTTCCTGTACTAATGTAATTAAACTGATGGAGAAGCTACAAGTAACTTAAAGCTGCATCTGCAAGGAGTGACAGATAAAACGCAGCAAAATGGGCCATATTTCACAAGAGGAGGAGAAATTGCCCATAGCAAACCCTTCATTAAAGCAACCTGTAAACCCGTCTCTTCAGGATAGCCTATATCCCACCATAACCCCGCTGCCCCTACACCCCCCACAAACATGTCTGCCCCTCACATTCTGTCTCGTTCCTCTTCCCTTGTAGACTGTAAGCCTTTGTGGGTAGGGTGCTCTCTCCCTATGTACCAGTTGTTAGTCACTTAGGACCACATGTATAAAAACTGTCTAAAACTCACTTTTTTGCCCATAGCAACCAATCAGAGCTCCCCTTTCATTTCATATAGTGCTCTGACTGGTTGCTATGGGCAACAAAGTGAGGTTTAGACCGTTTTCATACTGTGTCCCAAGTGAAACACTGTACATAGGAGAAGAACCTTTCAGGCGTGGGAGTCGAGTCGGTGCCTATTTTGCAGGAGTCGGAATAAAAAAGACAATAATATAAATATATAATAAGTTGGTCCAGTTAGTTTGATGCAGTACAAAGAGCAAGAGGAATTGGGTCCGACCAGTGCTACTGCTCCCAGATCTTCAGCCTCATCACATGAGGAGTGTAATTGACGACATGGAGCAGGCAAAGCGCTGCCCCAGGGGAAACAGATTTCAGCAAAATTTTTCACCTGCTTTCAAAGTAGAAGATCAACCATTCATCAAAACTGACTGTGCCTGAGGCAATTCCTTTATACCCTGACATTGTTAGAGATGTTTCCCCTGTGGTCACCGCTTTGCCCCCCCACCCAAGTTAGTGTAGAGAGGCCGTTCTCTAGCCTGGAAATAATGAGATCAGATGTGAGGTCATGTATGCAGGATCTGATGGAGGCAATACTATTTCTCAGAACAAATTCAAAGACTCCACAAATGTTCCTGCAGTGTTTTACATATTTACAATTTTTTTGTTTTCTAAAGTCAGATCCAATAAATATATTTTACACTGACAAGCAAAATGGTAACAATGTTTTGAACTTGTGACTTTCAGGCTCCATATCTCTACATCCACTACAGCTTGGTACATGAGGCTACTGTAATTTTATATACAGTCATCTCACCTATCTTATACATAAATTTGACTTGCAAGTATTTAGCATCTGCTTAGTTCTGCAGATTCTTTCCTGTAACTGCATTGTTACGGTTTTGCTCCTAAAAATCAAAATGTTAATTTTTATTTTATATTATTTTGTTAGTATTTGGGAAATCCACCTTTTGGTTTTCAGCTCTGCCTGAATCCTTCTGGGCTCTGGATCAGATTCAAGCATATCTTGACCAAAATCTGATCCCAGATCTCTTCTACACATTCCCAATGTTGGTGCAGACTGGACTTGGATACAAATACAGCTTTTTCTTCAACTCTACCCACAAGTGTTCAAAGGATCAAAACATTGTTACCCTTTTGCTTGTCAGTGTCTGTTCTACCTAAAAAGCTTGATTACTGTATCATAAGGTGATAAACAGCCTGATGTTACCCTTTTACTACAGTAAAGTTATCACTTAAACATGCGCCATGTATGAGGGAGTCGGGAGTCAGAGGTTTGGGAAATTGAGGAGTCTGAGTCGGGGCTTTGACTTGCCGACTCCACAGCCCTGACCTTAGTGTTGCCATTGCATTTTGTTTTTTCTTATATTATGTCTGTACTCCTCCCCACCCACAACTCCCTCGAATGTCCAGCGCTCTGGTAAAAAAAAAAAAAAAAAAAAAATAGGCAATGAACCAGCAATTAAACCAGATATTTAAGAAGGATAACAAAGCAGCAAAACTTATTTAGAAAGATAAAATTATATCCAGAAATACAAAAAAAAATGCATCAGAGTTTCAGGAACCGTTGACCGATTGTTAATCTGAGACGCGTCTGCGGTTCCTGATATTCTGATGCATTTTTTGTATTCCTGGATAGGATTGTATCTTTCTAAATAAATTTTGCTGCTTTTATGCTTCTTAAAACTGAAGTGCTTGTTCAACACCTATTTTTTTGCCTAATATATCTAGATTGATTAACAAGGGATCACCTAGGACCTACATCATTGTTGCTTGTATGAGCCTGGAATTAATGGCGCATTAAGTTAAATAATACTACTAGTGGGAATAGGTCTATCACAAGTCCACAATGTTTGGCAGTGCAGTTCCAAAATCTGGGCTAATGCAGCTGCCAGGAGTTGATATTATAGGGTAAGGATCACTGTAAATATATTAATGTGGGAACATAGATGATAGATCATCCTACATCACTATTACAGCGAGAATAATAATGGGCTACAGAAGATATATATATATATATATATATATATATATATATATATATATATATATATATATATATATATATATATACATACACACACACACACACACACACACACACACACACACACACACACCACACACACACAAACACACATAATCAAGTCCCATTATTACTACCAGCAGCTAATAGAGTGAGCACAGACAGCAACTAGACGGGCTGGAAGTGACTCCACAAGGTCCTGGTCAATTGTCACAGCCGACTATTGAGAGTGCATAGAGCCAACACCACCATTTACAAATGCCCATTGGGTTTAAGTCTGGAGAATTAGGGGTCAGCTTGGAAGTCTTGGTCCTGCTCTTCCAACCAATGTCAGACATTTCTAGTCATAGGACGTTGCACTGTCCTGTTAGAAGATTTAATCCACCCCAGGGAAGACAATCACGTATGGGTGTAACTGATCTTCAAGAATGGATTTATATCCAAATCGGGTGAGCCTGCCTTCCACATTGGATGAGTGGCCCAGAGAGAGAATGCTACAAAAACATTCCCCAGACAACACCACTGCCATCACCAGCTTGTGTTCTTCCAGCAATGGTTGCAGGGCGTGTGTTCTTGGATGTTTCGCATCAAGAACAACCCTTTGCCAAACAGTGAAGGCCCAATTTTGATACTGCTGTGAAAACTGAAGCCTTTTCTCTCGATGCAGCTCGGTTAGCAGAGGTGCTATTACATCCATCTGCTCCGAGGCCCTGTACATAGTAAGGTTCACTTAACTATTGTGTGAGACACATGTCTGGTATAATAATGTGACTTAACTGTATACATCTCCCCTCCAGTATAAATCACTGACCAGACAAGGTGTCCTTTGGCCAGCGATGCCAAGAGCCAGATTTGCATTGATCAGCTGTTTGCCATTGTGCTGTCATTTTGTCTCTAAAGACTTAGGATTTGTTGACATTTCCCTAATATACAAGTAGATGTTCAATAGACCGTACACACTTAAGAGTTTTTTTTTTCCCCATATGGTTGACTCAGAGCCTGCAATTCACGATCAGCTTCAGGCTTCCTCTTCAGGCTGTGGGCAGTTCTACAGCAGTGACCAGGGCTGTGGAGTCGGTGGCTATTTTGCAGGAGTCTGAGTCGTCATAAAATGGACCGACTCCCAAAATATATAATAAGTTGGTCCAGTTAGTTCGATGCAAAGAGCAAGAGGAATTGGGTCCGGCCAGTGCTACTGCTCCCATATCTTCAGCCTTATCACATGAGGAGGGTAATTGAGGACATGGAACAGGCAAAGCGCTGCCCCAGGGGAAAACATTCTCCTCCCATGGCAAACAGATTTCAGCAAAATCTTTCACCTGTTTTCAAAGTAGTAGAAGTTCAACCATTCATCAAATCGGACTGTGGGACTTCCGGTTCCGGCGCCAGTGCATGGAGACGTGAAGCGCATCGGCTCCCCGCGCCCGCCGGTGATCATACCGCCAAACAGCTGTTTTTAACAGTGCAGACCGGCTGAGGACAGACGCTCAGGCTCGCGCGTACACCAGCGCATCTTCCGTCTGCTGTGAGACCGGAGTCGCCGGTCGCGGAACGCCGCTCCCGCCTGCAAGCGACTGACCGTGGTCACATGCCGCGAACAGGAGGAGAGACCCGCCGTGCCGGCCCGCACTACGACCGCGCTCAGCTGTGAGACTGGAATCGCCGGTCGCAGGACGCCGCTCCTGCCCGCCAGCCCCCGCCTGCAAGTGGCTGCCAGGAGACCTGCGGCGCAGGTCAGTGGAGGAACCGCCGGGCCCGGCCTGCATCGTGACCACAGTAAGGGGGCACTCGCTCACATCAGAGGGCGGACTATAAAGGGAGACTGGCCATAGACTCTCTACCCCTTACACAGGGCAGACAACTGTGGGGGGCCCCACGCCGACCAACTGAGGCTGAGCAAGGGACACCTGCCGCCGCAGCACAGCAGCACAGTAGGGACACACTCGGGCCAGCACAGATCCGGCCACGTGATACATCCTGCATCTGCCAGCACCTAGAGTACAAGGGGCCGCGGTCTCCCTGCACACAGGCCTCTCATCTCCCTGATGGAGAAATATCTGCTCCGCAGCGCCCAAAAATCCGGAGCAGGCCGAGCCCAACTGCACGCCCCAGCCAAAATGGCATCTTCTAGCCACATGCACTGCAGAGAAGAGGAAGGGGAGCAAAACACCAGCAGCAACAGGAGAGCGGCAGAGCTCACAGATTCTCCTCCCAGCTCCTACTTGCAGGACACTGCTACCAATCTCACCATTGATTACAAACTGCTGGCCACGGAAGTGGCGAGACAAATAGCTCCAGACTTGCAGGCGGCCCTAGAATCCACTATCCAAGCCTCCATGCTGAAACTACAGCAAGACGTGCAAGCACATTCTGCCCGAAGAGAGGAAATGGAAACGAGAATAAATGATCTGGAGACAGACAACAGCACCATGAACGCCCGCCTGAAGCTCTGCGCAAAGGCCCAATTGGTGCAGCAAGAACGCATCGAAGACCTTGAGAATCGCTCCAGATGGAGCAACCTGAGGCTGGTGGGCCTCCCCGAATCAAGCAGCGTGATCTCCAACCTCTATGCCAAGAGGAGCTACCAGCCGCCCTGGGCATTGAACATAGTTGCCACATAGAGAGAATCCAACGAGTGGGTCCAGAAAGGCCCGCCTCCCAAGCAGCCAAGTCCCAACAACGACAGAGGAGCCGAACGGTGATCATGAAATTCCTGGACTTCAATGATAAGTCTTAGATTCTGATAGCCTATCTCAGGCTTAACAAGACACTACTTCTACAGTGATATAAAGTGTTTCTTTTTGAGGACTTTTCAGCTTTTGTGTCGCAAAGGCGTCGAGCCTTCAGTGGAATATGCACATCCCTCTTCCAGCGGAAGATCAGATTCCAGATCCTCTATCCTGCCACCCTCAAAGTGCTCTACCCAGAGGGGCCTCCCAGACTCTTCTACTCGGTTGCAGAAGCAGAAGAAGGTCTACGCGACATCCTGAACCTCAGGGAGGATTCCTTCTTCAGAACAACCAGATCACCTGGAACAACTCGACCACCCGTGACGACTAAGGAGGCCTCATCTTCCGGATTGCATACACGCCCGCATGGAGCAGCAGAGGCAACCGCAACCGACCATAACAGGGACACGAGGAACGGGAAACGGACGCCTTTTGGGTTTCCTTTCCACCATCTCCATCCCCACCTCCTCTTTCACCAAAAGAATGCCGTGGGCCAAGAAAGGGACAGCTGCGAGACTCTACTCCAGACTGAAGTGGTCGGTCTTCCTGCTCGGCAAGATCCAGGTTCCGGTTTGGGGAGAGGGGAGGATAGACTTTTCAGACGATGCCCGGGGCCCAGTCGCTGGGAGGGCGAGATCAGTTGATTTGGCCTTTGCTTCACAATTAGTTGCATTTCTACTATGTCTGAGATGTCTATAAGCCAATTGGTGCTTTTCTTACCGTTTCACAATGTTTTGCCGGTGGGTGAGGGGGGGGGGGGGGGGGCATTGTGTTTTTGAAATTTTAAGACAAACGCTCTCATGCGGATGGAAAAAAGGAAGCCCTTTCCCAACGCATTGAAGGGGGTGACAAAGGATGCCTCCCTCTGGCGTCATTTTACACCCTAGTCATTAGTCAGGTTTCATTCTGGCTTATATGCCAGGTGTTAGGTTTACTAAGTTTGTTGTTACTGCTATGCGTCCACCTCTCTCTTTCTCTTGTACTGCTTGCAAGTATCAGCTCTAGATCTCTAGCGTTGGCAATAGCGCAGATGCGCCTCCATTTACTCAGCGCCTACCCACGGCTCTTCCATGAAAGAAAATATCACATTATGGGGATATTTCTCTGGAACAAAAGGGCTCCGCTCCCCAAATAAGCTGATGAAGGTGATCCGCCATTTGAAAAGGCTCCGTCCCGATGTGGCCCTCTTTCAGGAGTCGCATCTAAAAGCCGATGATCTAAGGCGCCTGGAGAAGCTGTGGGTGGGACATGTCTTTGGGTCTCCCTCTGCGAATGGCAAAGCGGGGGTGGTTACCCTTATCCATAAAAATGTCCCCTTTGAACTGGTGTCACATGTCCATGATACCGAAGGCAGAGTTTCACATTTGGTTATTAAGTGGGGAGGTCACGACCTCAGCATCTTTAATGTATACAGCCCAAGGCCCAAATAGGAAATTTTTTAGGGACTGGAAGATAGGATTTGTGCTGACCAACGAACAATGCCAGATAAATTGGAGGGGATATGAATGCGGTCTTGGACCCGGTTGGGGAAGGAAAAAGGGAGGGCCAACATCACACATGGGTGGTAGAGGCACCACCGCATCAGGGCAGGGAGTACTGCGTCACCTTATTGATTCCTTTGGTCTCCATGATTGCTGGAGGGAGAGAAACCCCGATGAACGTGATTTCACGTACTATTCCCCGGTACACCAATCATGGTCAAGGTTAGACCACCTTCTGGTCTCGGACACCCTCCAATCCAAAATTGTGGACGCCAAAATCCTAGACATGGTCATCTCTGACCACTCCCCGATCTTCTTAGACTTGTCAGAATCCTTCCCAAGGGGGTCAGACTTTATATGGAAGTTCCCCTCCTACCTCGCAGGGACAGACGGTTTTGCAGAGATGGTTAGGGACTGGTGGACGACCTTTGCCTCCGACAATTCCTCCCATCAAGGTGACTCCTTGCTTTATTGGATGACGGCGAAAGCAGTACTTAGAGGAAGGATTATAGCTCACACCTCGGTGTACAAACGGAAGTTGAAGGGAGCCTATCTGAAGGCATCGGAGAAAGTTAGGGAGACCTACCAGACCTTCCTTGGGGACAGCTCCGAGGGTCCCAGACAGAACTGAGAAAAGGCCAGAAGAGAGTTTAATTTGTGGGCAGAGCGTAGGGAGGAGATATATAGGACTCGCCTACACTCGACCCTTTTCAGGTTCGGGAATAAACCCGGGAAATTCCTTTCTCGGCTCCTGAAGGGAGCCTACAAACCTGCGCACATCCACTCCATACGCTCGCCAGAGGGCACTATCACTACCGACCCTGCAGGGTTCAACGACACGTTCAGGCAATATTATGCCATGCTGTACTCCTCTGAGGGACAACTGCAAGCAGAGGAAGGGCATTGATTCCTTTCTAAAATCAACTTGCTGTGCTTATCAGATCTTCAGAAAGAGGAACTGAACACGGATATAACCGAAGAGGAGGTCAGGATGGCTATTCGCCACTTGAAAACAGGCAAGGCCCCTGGACCCGATGGGTTTTCTGGGGAGATTTATAAGATCTTGAGTGATCAGATCACCCCTACCCTCACTGAATACTATGATCTGATCTTGCACACCGGGACTATGCGTCCGGAATCCAAAACCGCTTATATCAAAATTCTCCCAATGAAAGTAAAGGATCCTCTGCTCCCCGCATCCTATAGGCCCATATCCCTTATAGATATCGATCAAAAGATTCTCTCCAAAATTTTGGCCGACCCGCCTTGCGCAAAAATTTTACCGCAGCTGATAGGACCCTCCCAGAAAGGCTTCATCAAGGGCCGAGCAGCGGGGGGTAACATCGGAAGGTACTTGCTGTCTTAAAGAGAATCCGACACAAGCCATTGCCAGGAGAACAGCCTTTTCTACTGGACTTAGACGCAGAAAAGGCGATTGATAATGTCCGCTGGGACTGGCTTTGGATTGTTCTGGATTCCTTGGGGATTACGGGGACGTTTAGGTCTTTCCTTGCTGCCATCTATGATGCCCCAACAGCACAAATACACACCACAGGCTCTCTCTCTCCAAAATTCCTCCTTCAAAAGGGTACAAGACAGGGGTGCCCACTGTCCCCCTTACTTTTTAACCTGGCCTTGGAGCCCCTGGCGCGGTTACTTGAGGACTCTGACCTTTTCAAGGGCATACAGATAGGTGACAAGGAGGTGAAAATTGCTCTGTTCGCCGACGACCTTATACTGTTTTTGTCTAACCCCCTGATGCACCTCTCCCCAGTCTTAGATGCCCTGCAACATTTCGGCACTCTTTCAGGGTATAAAGTTAACGTGTCTAAAAGTGAACTGCTTGAACTAGGTCCGAGATTGTCTCAGTCGCACTGGGCCAGTACAGGGCTAGACGTAACCCGGGTCCAGGATATATTACCTACCTGGGCATCAAGATTGGCAGGACTCCAGACCAGATGTATAGATTAAATATCCCTCCTCTAAATCGACAAAATTTCCCAGGACTTGAGGCGGTGGACTTCGTTACCATTGTCTTTGGCTGGGAGATGCCATGCCATAAAAATGGTCTGCTTCCCCAAGTTACTATACCCCCTACAGACCCTCCCCTTCCTTCTCAAGCACACGGACATTAATAAAATCAACTCATGTTTCTCAAAATTAATTTGGGCAGGGAAAAAACCACGCATCGCTTTACATAAACTAATATTGCCGGTTCGGGTGGGGGGGACTACATCTCCCTGATGCTAGAGGGTATAATCTGGCATGCCTGGCACGACACATGCTTGATTGGATTGAAGGCCGCTCCCGCTTCTCGAATTGGGAATTGGAGAAAGAATTGATGTCCCCCTGGAATCCACAAGCTCTGTTCCACACTAGATATCCCAAGCTCCCCCCCTTGATGAAGTTGTCCCCACTGCTTAGGGTCACGTTACTGGTTTGGAAGGAGCTTAGGAAACGCCTAGGCCTTTCCTTTGCTCTTTCCAAAGATATGCCTATCTGGGATCACCCTGAGTTTCCCTTGGGCAGGAGTAATCCAATGTTTCGGAGTTGGAGAGAGCGGGGCGTAGCTACCGTGGGGCAGTTAATGCATCCGCAGTCACATAGATGGCTGAGACCCTTGGAGATGGTTGAGAAGTTCTCCTTACCGGAGTCACATCTTTTGGCAGCCTATCAGCTCTATTATTTCTGCAGGGGGAGGCTAAGAGATGTCTCCAAGGAGACTATCCTCAATATTTCGATATGTTTGTCACAAGGATTCCTGCTCCCTTTCGGGCCTTTACGCGGACATGAAAGGGTGGTGTAGACAGCAAGTGGTTTCACAGGCATTCCAATATTGGGAAATGTCCAGATCTCAGACCTGATCCCACAAGGTATCCTGGCCATACGTAAACATGTTATCTGTGAAACCTGGCGTGAAACTTATTTTAAGATCATACATAACGCTATCTACGCTTTTAATATCCCCCCTTCCAAAAATTTCCCAGATAGAGTACAGTATTGCCCCAAATGCGGCGCACACAAAACGGATCTATGGCATGGGCTATGGGAATGTAGCTATACTCAGACCTACTGGGACACAGTTATCCAATACATTAGGCTTCACTTTGGGGTTCCTCTAGAGAAACATTATGAGTTTCTTATCTTCCATTATCCTAGACCGCCGGACGTGGACGAGGGAGAGGGTCCTGGGGAGCCATCACACCCCACCGGCTATCCCGGAATAGTTCATATTGCCCTCTTGGCGGCGAACAGAAGCCTACTGCAGTTTTGGCTGAAGTCCACCCTCCCGTCCATCTCCGGGTAATAAAACAGTTAGAGGACTACCTCACAGCCGACAGGCTAGAAACTGAAAGGCACAAGGAGACCCGCACCAAGGGTTTCTTCAAACGATGGAGAACCTTTATAGAGTCGCATTACTCCGACAGGGAGATTGAAGCTCTCATGCAGGTGTTCAAGTACACGGGATGGTACTGCAAAGAGGGGATCTGTGGTACGCTAGGAAGATTGCAGGTGTGAATACTGTAAATTCCCATGATGCAAGTTAGACAGCAACACAATATCTATGATAGGAGGTAAGGACGCATATGCAAGGTGGTTAACAGTTTGTCCAATTGGACTGATTTATGTTACTCGGTTTATGCTGCTTCATGTTGATGTCTTATGCTCTGTATGTGATGCCTTCATACCTCAGGCACATGGCCTTGAGACTGTGCAACCTATGATCTGATTAATGTAACATGTCAGAGAGTCATGATTGTTAATTGAAAACCAAATAAAATGTGTTTGGAAAAAAAAAACAAAAAAAAAAAAACGGACTGTGGCTGAGGCAATTCCTTTATACCCTGACATTGTTGCCGATGTGGTCCCCGCTTTGCCCCCACCCAAGTTAGTGTAGAGAGGCCGTTCTTTAGCCTGGAAATCATGAGATCAGATGTGAGGTCATGTATGCAGGATCTGATGGAAGCAATACTATTTCTCAGAACAAATTCAGAGACTTCACAAATGTTCCTGCAGTGTTTTGCATATTTACAATGTTTTTGTGCTCTAAAGTCATATCCAATAAATATATCTTACACTGACAAGCAAAATGGTAACAATATTTTGAACTTGTGACTTTCAGGCTCCATATCTCTCCATCCATTACAGCTTTGTACATGAGGCTACTGTAATTTTATTTACAGTCATCTTACCGATCTTATAAATTTGATTTGCAAGTATTTAGCATCTGCTTTGTTACAGTTTTGGTCCTAAAAATCAGTGTTAATTTTTATTATTTTGTTAGTATTTGGGAAATCCACCTTTGGTTGTCAATACTGCCTGAATCCTTCTGGGCTCATAATCAGATTCAAGCATGTCTTGACCAAAATCTGATCCCAGGTCTCTTCTACACATTCCCAATGTTGGTGCAGACTGGACTTGGATACAAATACAGATTTTTCTTCAACTCTACCCACAAGTGTTCAAAAGATCAAAACATTGTTACCCTTTTGCTTGTCAGTGTCTATTCTACCTAAATAGCTTGATTATTGTATCATAAGGTGATAAAAAGACGGATGTTACCATTTTACTACAGTAAAGTTATCACTTAAACGTGAGCCGAGTATGAGGGAGTCAGGAGTCAGAGTCAGGAGTCGGAGGTTTGGGAAATTGAGGAGTCGGAGCTTCCACAGCCATGGCAGTGAATAACAGGCTCAGCTATAAATAGCAGAGCTGAACTGTCAGAGGGACATTGATAATGGAGGGTTTTCACAGCAGAGCACAAGGCTACAGAGCTCTAGAGGGTGAAGGTTTGTCAGTAAGAAACAAACTCCTGTGCTGATGAAACATAGCAGGGACTGACGTCACTATTTCCAACAAGTGCTACCAAAGCAGAGAGAGGTGATCGGTAACCTAGGAAAGTTTGTGTTTACAAGCAGGATTTAAGAACTGTTCTAGCTCTGGAAGGAAGCAAAATCAAAACGGAAATGTATTTGGTAATAGTCTTGATTTACCTTTGCCTACATGTGGTGAGAATAACCCTTTAATAAAGTTGTATCATGGTACACACAAGCCAAAGTGCCTTTGAGGGAAGATGATTTTGAGGCATTGTACCTGCTTTATCTTCTTCATCATAATTGTCAAAGTCGTATTCTGCAAGTTCATCATCCTTTAGCTTAGAAATCTTTTCCTCCTGGTCCTCAGATGATTGTGCGGTGTCCTCCTCAGCTTCTTCAGTGTTGTCAATCCCATCGCCTCCGTCCTCATCATCATTATCCTCAAGTTCTTCTCTGTAAAGTCACAGAACGTAGAAAGATACTCAGCAATGACAAACCATAAAGTAAGGATGTATCTGAAGATAACCCCCCCCAGTCATAAATGAAGGAAACCTTAAAGGGGTTTTGCCACGAGTGCGGAACATGTCCGCCACTCGCAGCACCACCTGGAGAGCTGTTCGCGCTTGCGCAGTCACTCTCCATTCTATTCTATAGGATTTCTGAGTACAGCTGAGCAGTGTGTTCGGCTCTGCTCGGAACTCCCATAGAACAGAATGGAGAGTCGTGCACAAGCGCGACCGACTCTCTGGTCTGTACGGAGATATTCAGGGGCACAACCCTGAGATAGGTGCAGGTCCCAGACAATGATGACATATCCTAAAGAAATGCCATCATTGTCTATGGTGGTAAAACCCCTTTAACCCCTTAAGCCGAACGCCTTAAAAAGTAGTTAATGACCAGAACATTTTTGTAGTTTTTGCCTCCTTGTGTTTCAACAGTTGTAACTTTTTTTTATTTTTTCAATGACGCAGTTGTATGAGGCCCCGTTTTATTCGAGACCAGTTGTACTTTATGGGGGAATAGTTTAAGCTCACTTATAAATAATTGCAGAATTTTTTTTATTTTTTAGTTTTTTTTATACCATTCACATTTCACACTTAATAATTTGTTAGATTAATTCTATAGGTCATTACAGTCGTGTGGATACCTAATATGTGTAGAGGTTTTTTTTTGTGTGTGTAATATATGCACAATTATTTAACATTAAATATTTTTATTTTATTTTTTTATTAATTTTTTTTTACTTTTTTTTTTTTTTTTTTTTAAATCCCATGAAGGGAGAACTGTTTTACAATTTTTTTTTTATACTTTGTAATTTATTAGAATATTCATATATGCTAATACAATATAATCTGTGTCAGTTTGACACAGGCAGTGATCAGGACAGCACATAGTCTGTCCTGATCACTGGCTTCTTACACAGACAGCCATGGGGCTACTCTAGGTCCCCAGGCTGACTGTGCAACCAGTCCCCGGGCTCTGTCGGGTCACCGGGTGTTCCGATCACCCAACAGAGCAGGGAAACCCTTTGATCGCGCTGCGGTGACGATCCGCGCCGCAATCAAAGGGTTAAAGCACGGGGCAGCGGAAGTTTCCCCCGCTCCCCGTTGCTCGCAGGGGATGCTCTGGGATCAGGGCTGTGTAGTACAGCCCTGATCTCAGCGCAGCTGCGACGCCTGGAGCCGCAAACTCAAAAGTCGTCGGGTGGTTGTTAAGGAGTTAAAGGCGATTTCCCCAAAAAACAAAACCAGATATCAAATAAAAAATTTGTGATTTTGTCATTTAGTTGTTAGGATATGTTCACACGGTGTATTTGCACTGCACTATGCCCAAAGTACACCCCACAAATATCGGTATAATCACAGCACTTATTGAGTGCTATGATTTTCAGACATATTTCCCAGCGCACACTGAGCACCGGGAAAAAGAAGTTGAATGTCATTTCTTTCCTTTGCCTACGTCAGGGAAGGTGGAGGTTGGTGGAAGCGCTGTTGAAAGTACACGCTGGCCAGTGCTTACTTTCAAACAGCTGTGTTCACACGGCGTATAGCGGCATGTACGCCATGTGAACATAACCTTAGATCCCCTTCGCTCTCATTTAACCCAAAAAAGCTCTAGCCCCTTAAGCATCAGGTCTGAAGAGTCCTTATTGACCAGCTTCATTTTTTAGTTTTCGCCTCTCTACGTTTCAACAGTCGTAACTTTTTGATTTTTTTCTTTGACGCAGTTGAAAGAGGCCGCCAAGAAAATAGAGAACACACATCCTCACTTCTAGATTGACAATGATTCCAGAGATGCGTGTGTCAGTTCTCTATTTTTAGGTCTTTTGCTACCTTCTTTCTGCAGACAAGCGTCACCATTGGAGTGGTCACGTGACATTGCCCAACATCTCTGTTCAGAGCCTTCACTTCCAGACGGTGACATTAGACAGTGTCACATGATCATAGGTGCACTGGTGACATTCTGTTGTCTTCTGACTCCGGATGATCAAAAGACCCGGGGAGATATCCGGCAGACGCAGCGATGGAATTAACGTCCGTCCAGAAGCGAGGGCGGTTTTTATTTTCTTGGGGGCTCTGCAGCCAACTTCCACAAGGGCAGGTGGAGAACCCCTTTCATCGTCTAAAGAAAGAAGAGAAACCCACAGTAGAACCTCTACGGCAGGGGTGTCAAACTGCGGCCCTCCAGCTGTTGGGAAACTACAACTCCCATCATGCATTTGTATAATCTATAACAGTGGGCACGATGGGAGTTGTAGTTTCCAAAAAGCTGGAGGGCCGCAGTTTGGCACCTGTGCTCTAGGGTGTCCCTCAGGTTCAGCCTTAGAAATGACACTGAGCTGAACCAGCCCTGCAGCCTTCATAATCTCAGGATGGAAGAGGGCCACAGAAGTTGGCATAAAGCATTGGGTGACACCCGGACTTCACGTTACTCACTCGAGCTGCTCTTTGGCTTCAGTTATGAGCTTGTTTAACTCCTCCTGGCTCAGCTGAACCTAACAGGGAAAAAAAAAAGTGACAAGAAGCATGAAACCAAATCTCCACACACCAGACCTGCCATGTACAGTCCAACTGCTCTAACTTTTGATGAGCCATGACAGAGTCATTAAGGGAGCCTGGAGCAGAGTGCCCTCCACAAGCATCCAGGATCAGATAAGTGCGATTTAACCACTTAGCTGCCACAGTCAACCCAACTGCAGCATGTAAGCTGTTAGGCTTGGTCTACACAGTAAATGATAAAATGGCGTCCAAAATCCAATGACATCTTAGCATCGCCGTACTGCGGTTTTTGCCGCGGGTTTGCGCGGTAAAACGCTATTGATTTTCAGATTTTCCCGCCGGCCCCGTATATTGACTGTACGGGAATCCGACAGAAGATAGAACACGTTCTATCTTCTGGTGGAGTGACAGAGGTTTAGAAATCCAATAGTAGAAAATCCATGCTGTGTAGCTCGGATTTCCTATTGCGGTCTATGGGCACTGGTTACAGTCAGATTTTTGCAGACCCTAAATACTGAATCCACTTAAAAATCCGACTGTAATCCTGTGCTGTGTAGATGTGGCCTTAGGCCGGGTTTACACGGTGTATATAGTACACGTTCATCAACAGTGCAAATGGCACGCAATAGCCCGGGGCACGTTTGTGTCCTGTACTTTACTAGTTGCCGACGCCTATAGGCCTAAAAAGATGCGACGTCACTTCTCTTCAGATGTACGCTAAATTACGATGGTAAAATATGCGGTGTTTGATTGATGCGTATTTTGCATTGATGTCTATGAGAACTGTATTGTACATTGGGCCGTATTTCGACAAAAGTCACACCCAGAAGACGCGATGTGAACACCAGTTATGGTACATCCAGACAATGAGTAAAATTCACTGACCGGATTCTACCGTAGTAACCATGTCTGAGTGTTTCATGTGGATTTTGGTTGTTTTTTTTTTTCCGGCGGATTTACAGTCAGAAACGAGTCCAATTCATCTCTATGTGGTTTTGGATACGCGTTCATAACGACATACAAATGGTTATTTTACACTTTTTACATATTTTCCAAGTGGAAAACGACAGAAGAATTAACATGTTCTAAGGCTCTTTTTTTTTCCTAGGCTATGTTCACATGGGGTGATTTCGGCGCGCATTTCGGCGTATATTTGCGCTCTAATACAAGCGAGATGCGCGCCAAAATTATAGTAATCCACAGTTCTCAGAGAACTATGGATTACGCCTCGTCTCCCCGGGCGTACAATAGGATCGTATTGTAGGCACGGGGAGATAAGTGAAATGTCGCTTGTGTGATTTTTAGGAGCAAAACAGTAACAATGCAGTTACAAGAAAGAATCTGCAGAACTAAGCAGATGCTAAATACTTGCAAGCAGGGCTGTGGAGTCGGAGTCGTCATAAAATGGTCCGACTCCCAAAATATATAATTTGGTCCAGTTAGTTCAATGTTTGTCCCCACTGCAGGGCTTTCAGTCAGTTTTACAGATGGTTTTCAGATTTGAAAACCGTCTGCAAGCCGACTACCAACCTTTTAAGTTGATTTAAATAGAAAATCCGTCCATGGATTCCACACTGCACGGATTTTCCACCGGATGATTTTTTTTACACCACTGGCGGTCTGAAAAACTTAGAACATTCTTCAGCCTGGTTTTCGGACGAAACAAGAACATGTGGGTGCAAAGGGGGACAGCTTGAATCCACAAACCGGACAGAACCGTTCCCAAAAACGATAGAAACGATGTCAAAATACTGGACGGATTCTTTTAATCAGAATCCGGTTGGTATTTGCTTACTGCCTTGTGGCAGCTCCCTTAGAACAAGTGTGATGCCGCCTAACAATCAGCCCAAGAAGGAGCCGTTCAATTGACAGGTCAGCCAGGGGCGTAATGACAGATCTAAGGCCATGACTGTGCTGTGACCTGGGCTGTGGAGTCTGTGCCTATTTTGCAGGAGTCGTCATAAAATGGACCGACTCCCCAAATATATAATAAGTTGGTCCAGTTAGCTCTTTGCAGTGCAAAGAGCAAGAGGAATGGGGTCCGGCCAGTGCTACTGCTCCCATATCTTCAGCCTCATCACATGAGAAGTGTAAGTGATGACATGGAGCAGGCAAAGCGCTGCCTCAGGGGAAAAGATTCTGCTCCCATAGCAAACAGATTTCAGCAAAATGTTTCACCTGCTTTCAAAGAAGTACAAGAGTTCAACCATTCATCAAAACTGACTGTGGCTGAGGCAATTCCTTTATACCCTGACATTGTTAGAGATGTTACCCCTGTGGTCACCGCTTTGCCCCCAACCCAAGTTAGTGTAGAGAGGCCGTTCTCTAGCCTGGAAATAATGAGATGAGATGTGAGATCATGTATGCGGGATCTGATGGGGGCAATACTATTTCTCAGAACAAATTCAGAGACCCCACAAATGTTCCTGCAGTGTTTTACATATTTACAATTTTTTTTTTCTAAAGTCATATCCAATAAATATATTTTACACTGACAAGCAAAAGGGTAACAATGTATTGAACTTGTGACTTTCAGGCTCCATATCTCACCATCCACTACAGCTTTGTATATGAGGCTACTGTAATTTTATATACATGACTTTAGAACACAAAAAAATTGAAAATATGCAAAACATTTGTGGAGTCTCTGAATTTGTTCTGAGAAATAGTATCGCCTCCATCAGATCCTGCATACATGACCTCACATCTGACCTCATTATTTCCAGGCTAGAGAACGGCCTCTCTACACTCACTTGGGTTGGGCGCAAAGTGGTGACCACAGGGGCAACATCTCTAACAATGTCAGGGTATAAAGGAATTGCCTCAGGCACAGTCAGTTTTGATGAATGGTTGAACTCTTCTACTTCTTTGAAAGCAGGTGAAACATTTTGCTGAAATCTGTTTGCCATGGGAGCAGAATCTTTTCCACTGAGGCAGCGCTTTGCCTGCTCCATGTCATCACTTACACTTCTCATGTGATGAGGCTGAAGATATAGGAGCAGTAGCACTTGCCGGACCCAGTTCCTCTTGCTCTTTGCACTGCATTGAACTAACTGGAAAAATTATAATTTTGGGAGTCGGACCATTTTTGGACACTCCGATTCCACACCCCCGCGGGCAAGTATTTAGCTCTGCTTATTCTGCAGTTCTTCCTGTAACTGCTTGTTACTGTTTTGCCCCTAAAAAAATCACACAGGTGTTTCAAAAGATCAAAACATTTTTTACCCTAAGTAGTTGATTATTGTACATAAGGTTAACAGCCTGTGTTCCTTTTCTACAGTAAAGTTATCATTAAAATGCCCGTGTAAGGGGTCAGGAGTCGGAGGTTTAGGAATTTGAGGAGTCGGAGGCGGGGCTTTGGCTTTCCGACTCCACAGTATAGAAGGACTGGAGCACATACTGAAAGAGATCATAAGCTCAAGTCCCCTGGCAGGACTCAAAATCACTGTGAGAAAAGGAGCCGGACATTTTTTTTTTTTTTTTTTTTACGTTTTTAACAAATATAAAAATTCTACTCCCTTTTTTATTTTATATAAAAATAAAAACAAAGTCCTCGGTTTTTCCCCCCCTTTCCATACAAGCCACATTTTATACAATTCAGGGTTAAAAAATCTGATTAAAAAAAAAACTTTACCCCAAATTGCAGCATTTTAAAATAGACCCAAACCGCAAAAAAAAAAAACCCTTTGGTTTTAAAAAAAAAAACTTGCAGAGTAACACAAGGGGGGAAATATGTCCCTCAGTTTGAATGGGAATCATGTGCAGTTTTAATTTTAAATATTTTCATTTAAAAGCAAAATAAAAAAAAACAAACATCGGCTGCAATTCTATTTTCCGATAATCACAAAGAGCCACAAGTGTCACCGCAGGCAAGAAATAAAAGTCCCCCAAAAGGGGGGAAAATATCAGCCGGCCTCTTCCCACCTTATCGGGCACTTCTTTAGCGACCCCTCGCTGGACCCACGACACGCAAGTAATCTGACAGCTCATAGCTGATACCGGAGCGATCACAGCAACAACCACGGCTACTTCCGGTAATCAATGGCAGCCCCCGCTCAGCACACGTGGGTTCCTGCAGAGGTCTACTTCCGGTCACATGATGGTGCTGAACTTCCGGATCATGAGAATCAGAAACCAGACGCCATCTTTAGTGAGGGAATCCGCGCACCACACTTCCCAAGGGGTTTTTGCCCTGTTTTCTCACAGCCAATCAGATGAAGTTTGTCAGGACACACCACTTCCACCCCCCATCTACGCAGGCGCAGCCGGCAAGATTCGATGGTGATTAAATTAACCCCTTATGGTCTGCACAGGGTTTGTTTTTCCCTCCTCGCCTTCCCAGAGCCATAACTTTTTTATTCTTCCACCTACATAGACGTATGAGGGCTTTTATTTTGCAGGACAAGATGTACTTTGTAATGGTGTTATTCATATCCCCATAGAATATACTGGGAAACCGCAAAAAAAAATGCTAAGTGAGACAAAATGTGAAAAAAATGGACTTGCGCTGCTTTTTTAATGGCATTTACTCTGGTATAAATGATGTGTTCTCTGTATTCTGCAGGTTGATACCATTCCAGCAACACCAAATATGTAGGATTTGTGTTTTGTTCTAGTACCATAAAAAAAAATTCTAAACATTTTCTATTTTTTTCATTTGTGGAACAGTGCAATTTTCTGCCAATAACTTTTTGTACTCCCATCTATTGACCCGAGTGAGGGGTCAATTTTTGCAGACCAAAGAGTACTTTTAATTGGTAACATTGCATTATGGGATAGATGTGACTTTACTGATCACTTTTATTCCAATTTTTAAGGGACATTTAGGTCCACATGTATGAAAACTGGGGCTGTCTTTGTTGCCCATAGCAACCAATCAGCGCCCATTTCATATAGACACTATTGACCCAATGCCATCTTTATGTCTGTTTCTCCTCCCATTCCCAAAAGACTTCTATGGGCAGCTCTCTGTGAGAAGGGAATAAAAAAAACATAATCTCCTCTCCAAAACAGATGAGATGTCATCAGCGATTTATGACTGAACAGCACAGAATGATGGTGGAGGTGGATGAAAGAGGCTGTTGAATTAACCCCTTAAGGACCCTGGACGTATGAGTATGTCCCAGGGTCCATAAGGGGCTTTGCAGGGGGATCGCTCCGCGGACCCCCCCCGCACAGCCGGCGGGTGTTGGCGGCTAATCGCCGCTAGCACCCGGCCGTTACAGCGGAAACGGGCAGCGTCGCCCGCCCGCGCTGTTTTTAACCGTCAACACCGTGGCAAAGATGGCCCCCGGCGTCCCGAATGAATATGATCGGTCCCGCGCACCGATCGTCAGGGTGATCAGCAGCGTCGCAGCATAATTGCAGCGATCCGACCCCCGGACATGGCAGCGGGGAGCCTTGGGAAGGCTCCTGTCACTTCCATGTCCTGGTTTGCCCCACTTCCGGCCGCCATCTTGGTACAGTCTAATGCATTGCCTATGCAATGCATTAGACTGTATTGACAATCGCGCCACCTAGTGGTCAAGCACCATAGGTGGCCTCAATGTTAAAGTAAAAAAAAAAAAAAATAGTTTAAAGTACAAAAAAAAAGTATTAAAAGTTCAAATCACCCCCTTTCCCCATTTTACAAATAAAAACAATAAATCAAAAGTTTCACATATTTTGGGATCGCCTGTCCGGAAAAAATCCGATCTTAAAAATTAACTCTTTATCTTGCGCAGAATACCCAGAAAAAAATTCAAACGCCCAAAATTGAGTTTTTTGGTCATTTTGTCACTAAAAAATTGAATAAATGATCAAAAAGTCACCCCCCCCCATCTTTAAACTGCTAGCGATAAAAAGTACACTTCGACCGCAAAATTCCCCCTCTTTACGTCCGTAGGTTATACAAAAAAGTTAATGGGCGCACAAACTGCGCGCGGCGCAATTTTAAAATTGGAAAAGTTGGAAATTTGCTACGGTACCAAAACATAATGGAAGCCAGACATGTTTGGTATTGCCGATGCGTTATCAACCTTAGTAAAAGAGGAAAAACATTGTATTGACCAAAGATTTAACGCCGGAAAAGCAAAACCCCCGCAAACATGGCGAAATAATTTTAATTCATAATTGTCAACTTGGAATTTTTTTGCGTTTCCCAGAAAATTCTATAGTACAGTGAATAACACCTTAGAAAGTCCATCTTCCTGCAACATAAAACCCTCATATGTCTATGAGGTGGAAAATAAAAGTTATGCTCTGGGAAGGCGAGAGGGAAAACGAAAGTGTCAACAACAAAAAACGCCGGGGCCTAAGGGTTAAAAACCAGGTATGTGCCCACAAAAAGGTATTTGCAAGTTTATTTCATGTCTGTTCATGTATGAGAATTGTGTTATCGGGAAGTGCAAAACCTCTCCATGGGGCCTTTAAGGGGGGGCCCAAGAAAGGGGGTTTTCCAAACCATTTGCATTTTTGGGCTTCCCCCGGGCAAAAAGAAGGCATCGGAAGT